>CAUYPK010036758.1:0-23703 GCA_963574355.1 Loris lydekkerianus | reverse complement strand
TGTGGTTTATGTATACCATGAATATTACGCAGCCTTAAAGAAAGATGGAGACTTTACCTCTTTCATGTTTACATGAATGGAGCTGGAAAATATTCTACTTAGCAAAGTATCTCAAGAATGGGGAAAAAAGTATCCAATGTACTCAGCTCTACTATGAAACTAATTTATAGCTTTCATATAAAAGCTATAACCCAATTATAGCCTAAAAATATGGGGAAAGAGGCAAGGGAGGGGAGGAAAGGGAAAAGGGTAAGTGGAAGGAGGGTAATTAGTGGGACCACACCTATGGTGCATCTTAACAGGGTACAGATGAAAGTTACTAAATGTAGAATATAGATGTCTGAACACAATAACTAAGAAAATTCCATGAAGGCTATGTTAACCAGTGTGATGAAAATATTTCACATTGTATATAAAACCAGCACATTGTACCCCATGATTGCATTAAAGCAGAAATCAGTACTCTAGTTATAAATGATAAATCCACATCCTAAACATTTAGAAAATATTGTGAACTGTAAAAGAAGATATTTTGAAGACACACAGGAAAACGTTTCTTTCATGCATCATACTGCAAACAAGTTGAAAAAATAAGTTTCATAATCACATATCTGTGATCTCTTTAGTGTTTATTCTTTATCTGATAGCTTCAAGAGTTCCCTTTCTGCACACCTGCATTATCCATGAAACATCTAACCAAACTCTTCTTTCTTTAACATGTGAACCAGTTCCCTGTGGCTATCATCATTATCACATCCAAAGTAAATTAAATTTTTTCTAGCTTTCAAAGGTCCTAGAGGCCCAGCTTATTTATTTCCTAGAATAGGTTTTCTCCATGCTTTTGCTTGAATTTTCAACAAGTATTGGCTACAGGTAGCAAATCTCACACAAATTCTCTGAGTATTAGATGAGATGCTGAAACACTATTATGTCATTCAAGTTGTGAAGTTAACATTTAACTCAAACCAATGATAATAATTGTTTCTAAAGAAAAATATGCATGCATATAATGAGAACTTATTAACACTTTTTTGTTCATAATTTGATTCCTTTCATATAAATGGAAATATTGCTTTTATTCTAACATTTTTAATAACACAAACAGTTCTTCAAATGCTCTTTGAACCAAACTTTATCATTCCACTGATTCCACTATTAAGAGGTAAAAAAAAAAACACTATTTTTTCATATGTTCTTTGGGTATTGATGTAACAATCATCAATATAGAGTATTAAAAAATTACATCTTCACAGACATAGAGGTATTAACTTAAATCAAATTAATTGGATTCCTCACAAAGAAGTACACTTCATGCACTCATCTTATGTTAGGATAACTTTCCTTGGCTCTCAGATTAACTCTTAAATGACTCTAAAACTTTTAACATTGATGATTCTGTTTCTAAGTTTTTTGTCCTAATATATTTTGTTTGGGTCTTATTTTATATTCTTGCCTAGAAATTATATTTCAAGGGCTACCAGTATGGGCTCAGCCTAGATTCCATATGCTAAGGGTCTTCCCAGCACTGAGTTTCACTGTGTTGGCCCAGTGTTGGTTTTAAGGCATAGTCCTTCCTACTGTCATTTACCTCTTTCCATAGGTAGACACTATCTTTCTCGAAGTTTTTCTGCCTAGAGGGTGGGTGATGCGGGTAATGTAAAATCATCCTTCCTACCCTTTTCAATATGTATCTTATTATTTTGCTACAGCAGGTAGTATGATCTCTCACTGATTTTTTAGCTCTTGTGAAGGTATTTCCATACGTGGATAGATGTTTAAAATTAATGTTTTGGGGTGAGGGTGGCGATCACTAGAAAGTACTGTTCCACCATTTTGCTCCATCACTTTTCTAATTCATTAAATGTTGTCAATGAAAGGTACTAAAATACTGTAGCAATAAGTGAATTGCAAAGGAAGAGACAACTTTACCAGAAAGAAGTGGAGTAATTTAGCCAGTAAAAAGAACTAATCTAACTCTCTGAACCTATATAAGGTAGATTTTTTTTTTAATGAAGACTATAAAAGAGTTGCTATAGGCATATGTTGATCATAGAGAAATGTCAAAGGATATATAGAAAAATTTACAATTGTATATTGAAATGAGAATACAAGTCAGGAGATACAATCCATGTTGCTTGAATATAATGGAAAGGGCTGAATTTGTTATTGACACATTTTCATCTACTTGAAAGAAATATTTCAAAACATTTAATGCTGGGCTATTGTCAAATACTGATTGTTCCTTACCTTGCATTCTTGTGTGCAGCATTCTCCAGAACCACAGACTGCCTTACCTTTCAGTTTACATAGTGAAGGATTACAGCATGTTGTATGTGTACAATTCTGTAAGCAAATGCTAAGTATTATTTAATCCCACATGATTAGATACTATCAAATAAAACTGCAACACACAACCTTACAAGATATAAAGCTTTTTGTAAAACCAGTTTTAATAATCCCATTGTTTATGTGATATGATATTTATAAAATCAACATCTTATTCAGTAGTTCATAAAAGAAATGTTTTTTATCTCACTAAGTACCATATAATTAGAATGATATTCCTATGGAGTAAAAACCTAGAGGAAATATTTATTAGCTATCTTATTAACTACCATTCCCATTAAACATTTTCTTATAATAAATTGTGTCAGCCAGATCATTCACACATTGAGTTTAAAGTTAACCTCAAAAATTGACTATAAAATCACAAATATTTTCTGCACCTATTCCTGTTCTCAATACTTCCAACTCACATTCTTTTGAATAAATGAAAAATCAGAGATTCTAGATTTGTGCTGTCTGATATGTTAACCAATAAATAGCCATATATAGTTATTTAAATTTAAATGAACTATAATTAAATGTAGTAATTCCTCAATTACATAAGCAACACTTCAAGTGTTCAATAGTCACATATGGCTAGTGGACCGTGTACAGCACATAAAATATTTTGTCACTGAATAAATTTCTATTAAATAACACTACACTAGAAAATTTATGAATAGATGTTTGTTTTTATTAGGTGGATTTTATTTACATATTGAACCTATCTTATAACTTTGTCCTTGTTTCTTTTACTGTGGTGGATAAACCCAATTTATCATCAAATGTTAAATCAAGATTACATGGCTTTTAAAAGCCCAGATTTAGGATTTTTGCACTGAAGTTCTTAAGTGAGTCTGGCCTCAAATTTTCTCTTTTTATAATGAGGGTTTTTTTCTATATCAAATTTACAGAGTTTTATAAAAAGGGTGAAGAATTGTTTGAGAAAACAATTAGATTATTATTTCCTTCAACATTGGTTAGAATTTATCAGAGAAGCCATATTCTTAGGTGGCCTTGAGGATACAACAAATTTCCTAAAATATGGATACAACTATTTTATTAGTTATAAGATTATTCTCATTTACTTTTTATCATTGAATCCATTTATAAGTTCTACTATTCTAGTAATTTGTGCTATACATTATTCATATTTATTAATATATGAAATTTTTTATCTTATCTTGTCTTTCAAGTTGTTCCATTCCTCAGATAATTTAATTAGGATAATCATTTCCAGTAGTTTCCACTTTGCTTCAAAAGACTCAATTAGCTATTTGGATTTATAGTAGACGATATTGTAAATTTTATTATCATTCATAAGTTGTTACTCACCCTTCATATAAGATATATATATATGTATATATAATTACATACCTTTTTATTTGGAGACTCAGCTGTTAAACATTTTCCAGGACACTACCACTTTATGAAATGTCCCTTCTTCATCTCTAGAACATATCTTGCTTTCTTTTCTGATGTCTGAATTTCTGTTTTATTATTTCCTTCATCTGATATTTGATTAGTGTTTATCTATCCCTTTCCTTTTACATTCAAGTGAGTCACTATTACAAAGTATGTCCCTTATAAACAGCAAACAATTGAATTTATTTGTGTTTATGAATCCAATCTGACAATCTTCTTGTTCACTGCATTTAATGTAATTACTAGACTTGGATTTTATCATCCATGCTTCTATTCTCTGTTTACTGGTCTCACTTGTATATGAGCTTTTCCCTTTTTTGCCCTTTCCTGATTTAATTTGTATTGATTATACATTTTCATTATGACATCTTTACTTCTTTAATAAGTTGGAAATTATATACAATGTTTTGTTACTAGTTTAATGGTTTTATTCAATATACAGGGTATCTATATAGTTCATGTGTAATTTACAATGTAAAACTATTTTAATTATACATTAATTTTATGGACACCCTGTATTATAATTCATTATCTGTTTCTGATGTTTAAAACATCCTTTGCCAGGCCGAGCAGTGGCTCATGCCTATAATCCTAGCACTCTGGGAGGCTAAGGTGGATGGATTTCCTGAGCTCACAGGCTCAAGACCAGCCTGTGCCACAGCAAGATCTCATCTCTAAAATTAGCAAGGCATTGAAGTGGTGACTTCCAAGCTTTTTACATGCCTGACCAGAAACTGAGTTTTCTTTGTCTTTTTATTTGTTTGGAAAGATTTAAAATATTAAAAAGATTATCTTCACCCACTGAATAGCCTTGGGTAGCCATAACTTACCATATAAATATCATTTTATATCTGGATTCTCTATTCTGTTCAATTAATATACTTCCTGTGGCCAATAGTACATTATCTTGATTATTATAACTTTATAGAACATTTTTAAATTTACAAAATATAGTGTATATACTCCAACTTTATTGTTTTTGTTTTAACAGCTTTACCTATTTTAGGTAACTTGCATTTCCATATATATTGTATCAACATGTCAATTTCTACAAAAAAGATAGATGCCTTGCAGTATATATTTCAAAATAACTGAGTATAAATTTTAAATGTCTTACCACAAAAAAATAAGTGAAGTGACGGCTAGGTTAATCAGTTTGATTTAAGCATTCCACATTGTATATCAAATCATCACATTGTACCCCATAATATACATTTATGACTTTAATTAAAAATTAATAAACAATTTTTAAAAACTAGTTGAATAAATTATAATATATCCACACATACAAAGGAGAAAAGATAGATGAAGTATGAATTTGGATTATGAATCTATATTTACATTCTTATTTATGTAGAGAAACCATCTTAGTACTGTGTCTGTCTTCTAATCCATGAAAGTGAGATGTTTCTCTATTTGTTTTGATCTTCTTTAATTTATTTCAGCAATTTTCATTATATATATCTTGCATGTATTTTGTTAAAATTAGATCTATAGATTTTGTGTTTGGGGTAATATTGTACTTCTTATTTCATTGTCTATTTCTTTGTTGTTTATATCAGAAATGCAACTGATTTTTGTATATTGACCTTGCAGCCAAAGAATTTCAAACTGTACAAGTTTTAGTATATTTTTTGAAATTTGCTTAGAATTTCTATATGGCCAAATTAAGTTTAATTAATGATAATTTTACTGGCTTCTTTTCCAATCATTTTGTGTTTCTTTATCTTGCCTTACTGCAATGGCTATATAACATCTACTACAACATTGAAAGAAAATGTTGAGAGTCTTTGCCTTATCAAGATGGTTGGGAAAAAATTTGAGTCTTTTGAAAGTACATATAATGTGATGTTGGTTATAGGTTTTCATAAGATGGCATTTATTAGAATGAGGATATTCTATGCTATTTCTAGAATGCTGAAGCAATTTATTATGATTTTACTAAATTTTCTGAAATTTTTTTATCCATTTTGTTAATATATCTAATTAAATGGAAGGACTTTCATATGTTAAAACAATCTTGTATTATTGAGATTTTTTTAACCCTTTTCATGTGTTGTTGTTGATGAGGAAAATTTGTTAGATTTTTTTTCTTTTAATTATCTTGTGGTGCTTTTGGCTTCAGTCCAGTATTCACCTCATGAAATGAATTCTAAGATATCCCCTGTATCCACTATCAGAGAATATTCATATATAATTAGTATTATTTCTTCTTTATATGTTTGGTTAAATAAACTAGTGAAGCAAGAGAACTTGTAGACTCTGGGTCTGGAATATATGAAACTATTTTATACTAATTATGAATTGAATTGAATTTCTTCACTAAATATGAGACTGTCTCTGCTTATTTTAGCTGGACATTATTTTTTAAATAATTGATCTACTCTGTTTTTTGATTAAAGAGTTTAATCCATTCACATTTAAGGTTATTATTGATTGGTAAGTACTTACTTCTCCTATTTTGATTATTGTTTTCTGATAGTTTTGTAAGCGCTTTTCTCTTTCTCTTATCTGTCTTTGTGATTTGATCGTTTTCTGTAATGCCAAGTTTTAGTTCCTCTCTCTTTCTTAGTGTATCTGCTATAGGTTTTGCTGCATGATTTCCATAAAAGGTCCTATATTTACTGTGGACTATTTTAAACTGATAACAACTTAATTTCAGTCATATACAAATAGTCTAGACATTTATCCTTCCCTCTACAATTTATATTTGTATCATCACAATTTGCACATTTTGTATTTTATGTTTCTTAATAACTTATTATAGCTCTAGTTATTTTGACCATTTAGACTTTTAACCTTTATAGTAGAGATTTTAAAGATTTACTCACCACCATTATAGGAATCAAGTGTTTTGACTTTGACTATAAATTTTTCTCTACCAGAAAGCTTTATACTTTCATAAGTTTTCATAATTTAATTAGTATATTTTGTGTTCAGAGAACTCCTTTAAGCTATTTTTGAATAGAAGATCTCATGGGGATGAATTCCCTCAATATTTACTTGTCTGGGAAACATTTTTCTTCCTATCTATAGGACTGATGTACAAGGTACAGTATTCTTGGCTGACAGGCTTTTATTTTTCTTTCAGTACTTTGAATATATCATTCCATTCTCTCCTGGCTGGCAGGATTTCTGCTGAGAAATTTACTTACAGTCTAATGGGGATTCCCTTGTATGTCACCTCAGAGTTTTCTCTTGGTGCTTTTAAAATTATCTTTTTCTTGGGCATTAATTATAATGGCACCTATTTGGCAAGGTTTGAGCTTCATTGATCTGGATGCTTTTTGTTCTTAACTTTGACTCTTCTCTTTCTGGAAATCCCATAATGTGTATGTTTGTTCACTTAATGGTGTCTGATGAATCCCTTAGGCTCTCCACACTATCTTCATTCTTTTTTATTTTCTTTTTCTTTTGAGTAATTTCAAAAGTTATATCTTTAAGTTCACATTTTTTTAATCTGCTTGGTCTAGTCGTCTTTTGTAGCTCTTTATTATTCTCTTACTTCATTCATTCAGTACTTCAGCTCAAAGACTTCTGTTTGAAATCTTTTTTTAATAATATCTCTTTGTTGAATGTTTTGTTCAGATTATGAATTGTTTGTCTGATTGCTTTGAATTGTCTATCTGTATTTTCTAGTAGCTTGTGAAGGTTTCTTAAGGTTATTATTTTGAATTCCTTTACAGGAAATTGTAAATTTCCATTTCTTTGGGGTCAGTTACTAGAAAATTATTGTGTTCCTTTGGTATTATCATGGATCTTGCTTTTTTATGTTTCCTGTGCTCCTGAATTAATGTATGCCAGTTGTGACAGTCACCTCTTTCAGATTTATAGAGTAACTTCCATAGGTATTTCACCTGCAGATAAGTCCTACACTGTTGCTTAGGTAAAGTATATTGGCTGCACTTCTGGATAGGCACAGCAGTGCAGTCTCTGTGCAGCTTCTTCAGCTACGGTTAATGTCAGCAATGACTGCTAATGCCTCAGTGACCTGTTTTAGGAAAAGTTTTTAGCAAGGTAAGTTGTTATGGGTTTTTGCTGACAAGGACTTTAAGAGTCCTCTTGTTCTCATTTCTCCTGTAGTGGGAAGAATTGACCAAAGGGGTCTATCTTGGAACCATATCTTATATGGCCCACAGGTAGCCACTATAGCACTGTGTTTCAGGATACTAGTGCTCACAGTGGCTGTAAATGTGGGGTCCTTGGCTCGTTCTCTTGATAAACTATTGTTACACTTGTGACATAAGTGTATGTTTGCTCTCTAAGGCAAGGATAAATGCAGTTCTTTCACCTCTCACCAAGGTGAGGACTGTAATTCTGAGGCACTCATCAGTCTCTTGAGCCCAGAGGGAATAGAGATGGCTATGATTCTGACTCATAGGGTGAGAGCACAGCATGAGCATGGCTTTAAAGAAGACAAAATATTCCAAAGTTCAGGCCCCAGTAAGCAAGGCACAGCTGCAATTGGGGCCCAGAGCCAAAAGGTACAATAGCAACTTCACCACTAGGAGAGAAAGCATGCACAGCTGTCATTCTGAATCCTCAGGTGGTGGAAAATAGCAGTGGCTCTGGCTCTGACAGGTTGGCTGTAGCAGGAGGAAAGACTTGAGTCTAGAATGTCAGAGTGTAGCAATGTCTGGAATTCCAGAGGGTGGGGGAGCAATGCAGTATTATGGCTCCATTCCACAGATAGGTTGGGCACCTCATAAGCTCAGACTATAAAGGGCTAATCCAGATGTAGGGAAGTGAGGTATTACAATTAGTCAGTCCAGAGAGTATGTTGGTACAGCTCAGTCATGGTTCTGTTTTCCTGGAGGACAGAGCATCGCATAAGCTCTAGTGTCTTGGAACAGTTATTCTGCTGAGCTAGAACTGATTTCCAAGTTCCCTGAGAGGTGTGGCACTACTTTGGCTCAAGTGCTAGGATATGTGGCTGCTACACTGGGGTAGGGTCCCTTGTCTCTGGGAGCTGAGGTAGTATGTCTGCCACAGCAGGGCTTCTTCATTGGGCCAGCAGTCTTAGTCCGGGTGACAGGAGAGCATGTGGCCTTAGTTTTGGGGGTTATGGCATATTCTCTAGGCAAAAGTTGAGATCAAAGGGAGTAGGGCACTAATTGGTTCAAGCACTGAGGAACTGTGGCTTCTGCACAAAGTTGACTTTTCCACTAGATCAGCAAGTTGGTCCGAAATAGGTCATTACACGAGCCTAGGATCTCAGGTCACAGGTGTTCCCCAGGCTGAAACTCCAAATCCTGGTAGGATTGAGAGCCCTTGGTTGGTTCAGTCACCTGGAGGTACATCTGTTCTGCTTGACTTAGGCTCTGAGTAGTTGAAGGTGAGGCACAGCAGCACCTGAGATGGAGAAGTTAGACATCCTGATGGGCAGCTTTTTCTCAGGGTATAGGAAACTGTAGCAGATCAGCTGGAGAATGACACACTTTCATGTGTTGGAGCCTGTTGCAATTACAGTGCAGACTGGAGATAACAGGGTGCACAGTGTGTACTGGCCACTAGAGAAGGACCCATTCTGTCAATGGCTCTGGTTTCAAAATGGCACAAAGTAGTCACTGAAGTCAGGGAGCTGTAAGGAATGCAGGATTCTCTAGTGGCAGAGACTTCAGGTGTCTACAATGGTAATGGGGGCTTCTGAGGGACTTCTGATTACCTTTCACCTCAGCGTGAGAAGTCTCTCCTGATTCCATTGGGGGGGATGGAAGGGCAGAGGCAAGGTGTTTCCTTCCCTTCTTCATGTAGCCATTCTGACTTTCTCCATTCCACACAGAAGGTGCAGGTTTTTCCCACTCCCTTGTTGTATTCCAGAACTCTCCTTTTGTCACCATGGTTTATTATTGTTTTTGTCTTTGTGTGTGTGTGTGTGTGTGTGTGTGTGTGTGTGTGTGTGTGTGTGTGTTGCAAGACTGGCATTAAGTATTTCATTTTAAAATATTTTCATTAGCATTACCTTTCAATAGAACACATTTTGCCCTGTATTAGCAAACATTACATTTTGCTATCCCATCAATTATAGTCTACTACTGTACTACTCCTGTCTTTAGCTGTGCTTGTCTGTTTTTATTACTGCTTCTTTTAAGAGTATATCCCATCAACTCCTTAGACACTCTTTGCAGTCACTAACTTTAAGTTTGAAACTGATACATACACTAAATTGTATCACAGGCAATGTTTGAAGACAGAAAATATAATCAGACCTTTGCTCCCCACTTTCAAAAAATTATAAAATTAGGAGACTTAAAGGCTTCCATCTTCCCCAAAGAAGACAGTATTTTTCAAATCTGTTTTACTAACAGATAAGGCATCTATCTTCTTGTATATTTACTATATCCATATGTAAAATTAAGAAAAACAGAAAAAAATTCACTAACTTTTTTAGTGCCACAATCACATTCTTCACCAGTTTCCAACACTCCATTGCCACATACTGGCGCTTGTTGTCTGTAAACTGGCTTAGCAAAAGGGTTGTTCTGAAGACAAGAAAGGCCGTTGCGTGAAACAAAATATT
This sequence comes from Loris lydekkerianus, assembly GCA_963574355.1. NCBI lineage: Eukaryota > Metazoa > Chordata > Mammalia > Primates > Lorisidae > Loris > Loris lydekkerianus. The sequence continues at coordinate 13,433 of CAUYPK010036758.1, read as the reverse complement.
TAAAGTCATCCAAGCTACAGGTGCTAAAATCCTTTATACCCCTAGAATACCTAAAATATAAAAATATGAGTATAACAAAAATTATTACTGTATATCTCTACACTTCCCATAATATGGTGTTTTGAATAGAGATTTAAAGAGCATTATTCTTCATGGAAAACAAGAAGCAAACCTTTAAAAATGGCTGTCATATTACTAATATGTTTAACACACTTTTTTTAATTACATCAAGGAAAAAATTAAAATAATAAAATATATGTATTCCAACATTGTTTTTTGTAATACACCTTGTTTTATACAAGACCCACTATGTAAAAGGAAATTTCAAAATATTCATGGGAAAAATGTATTCAAAATATAAAAATATAAAAACATAAACTTTATTTCTATTTCTCAACATAAGTTCCATGAACATCAAGACACTTTTGTTAAGAGATGATAACACCCACTGAAGCAATCTCTAAAGAACTGAGGGTCCTGGGAATTAAGCATTGTCAACTCAAGGATTGTTTTACATTACATGTATTATTAACTGAAGATGAGTGGGTTCCCTTTAAAGATTTATTTCTTATTGTTTGGGATTTACTGAGGGTACAAAGAATTAGGTTACACTGATTGGGTTTGTTAGGTAAATTCCCTCTAATAATTGTGTCCTACCCCCAAGATGTGTGTCATTGCATCATGACCCCCCAACACCCTCTCTCCTTTCTTCTCCCCATTCCTTCATTCCCCTACCCATCATTATGTATTAGGTCATCTATTGTCTTCACATTATAATTGAATACATTGGATTCTTGATTCTCCATTCATGTGATGCATTACTAAGAAGAATGCATTCCACCTCCATCTAGTTAATACAAAAGACATAGTCTCCATCTTTTTAATGGATGAACAGTATTCCATGGTATACATATACCGGAACTTGTTAATCCATTTTTGGATTGTTCAGCATTTAGGTTGTTTCCACAGTTTGACAACTGTAGATTGAGCTGCAATAAACAGTCTCATGCAAATGTCCTTACAATAAAATAATTTTCTTCTAGGTAGATGGCCAGTAATCGGATTGCAGGATCAAATGGGAGGTCTAATTAAAGTTCTATGAGAATTCCCGATACTTCCTTCCAAAAAGTTGTATTAGTTTGCAATCCCATCAGCAGTGTAAAAGTGTTCCCTTCTCTCCACATTCACACCAGCATCTGCAGCTTTGAGACTTTGTGATGTGGGACACTCTCACTGGGGTTAGGTGATATCTTGAGGGTAGTTTTGATTTGGATTTCTCTGACAATTAGGGACAATGAGCATTTTTCATGTTTGTTAGCTATTCGTCTGTCTTCTATTAATTTCTCTTGCCCAGTGATATAAGGAATCATTGGATCTTTTTTTCTGTAAATTGATTTGAGTTTTCTGTAGATCCTACTTATCAAGCTTTTTTGCAATTCATAATATGCAAATATCTTTTCCCATTCTGAAGGTTGTCTATTTGCTTTGGTTGTTGTCTTTTTAGCTGTAAAAAACCTATTCGGACTCATTAAGTGTCATTTCTTTATTTCTATTGTTGTAACTGCCATGGAAGTCTTCTTCATAAAATCTTTCCCAGGCTGATCACTTCAAGTGTTTTTCCCACATTTTCTTCAAAAATTTTTCGTATTTCATGCCTTATATTTAAATCTTTTACCTATCTTGAATCAAATTTGGTATGTGGAGAAAGGGTGGGTCCAGTTTCAGTCTTTTCCATGAGGTTATCCAGTTCTCCCAGTACCATTTATTTATTTTATTTTTTATTAAGTTATTTATACATAGATCATAAATACATTTATGCCATTATGATATTCAATATTTTGATTATTTGTACAAATTGAAGTGCTTACATCCTACTAATCAACATAGTTTTCACCTCATTTACCCAAGTACAGCATTAAGACATTTGTGTTCTACACATGATAGATCCAACTTGTACTCGCAATGTGCTCCATAGGTGTGGTCTCACTACTAACCCTCCCTCTATCAACCCATCCCTTCCCTTCACCTCTCTCTCCCCTTCCCTCTGTCACCCCTATACTATGGTTGTGTTTCATTTCTCATATGCAAGTGTGAGTGATTATAAATTGGTTTCACAGTAGTACTGAGTACATTGGATATTTTTTTCCCATTCCTGGGATACTTTACTCAGAAGAATATTTCCAGCTCCATCCATGTAAACATAAAAGAGGTAAAGTCTCCATTTTTTAATGCTGCATAGTATACATGGTATACATATATACATATATACATAGTATACATATATACATAGTATACATATATACATAGTATCCATGGTATACATATACCACAATTTATTAATCCATTCATGGGTCGTTGGGCACTTGGGCTTCTTCCATGACTTGGCAATTATGAATTGAGCTGCAATGAACAATCTCATGCAAATATCTTTATTGTCAAATGATTTTTGGTCCTGTGGATATACACCTAGAAGAGGAATTGCAGGATCAAATGGCAGGTCTACATTTAGATCCCTAAGTGTTCTCCAAACTTCCTTCCAAAAGAAACATACTAGCTTGCATTCCCACCAGCAGGGCAGAAGTGTTCCCTTTTCTCCACATCCATGCTGATAATATGTCAGAGTAGTTTTGGTTTGCATTTCTCTGATGACTAAAGATGATGAGTATTTTTTTATGTGTCTGTAGACCATGCACCTGTGTTCTATCTGGGAGTGTATCTAACTAAGGATGTGAAAGATCTCTACAAAGAGAACTATGAAACTCTGAGAAAAGAAATAACTGAAGATGTTAACAAATAGAAAAATATATCATGCTCATGGCTTGGAAGAATAAACATTGTTAAAATGTCTATAATACCTAAAGCAATCCACAGATTTAATGCAATCTCTATTAAAGTGCTTCTGCAAAAATTATTACTTCATTTTATATGGAAACAGAAAAAACCTTGAATAGCCAAGACATTACTCAGAAATAAAAACAAATTAGGAGGAATCATGCTTCCAGACTTCAGACTATACTATAAATTGGTAGTGATCAAAACAGCATCGTACTGGCACAAAAATAGAGAGGTAGATGTATGGAACAGAATTGAAGACCAAGAGGTGAACCCAGACACTTATCATCATTTGATTTTTGATAAGCCTATTAAAAATATAAATTGGGGAGAAGATTTCCTATTCAATAAATGGTGCTGGGTGAATTGGCTTGCAACCTGCAAAAGACTTAAACTGGACCCACACCTTTCTCCTCTAACAAAAATTGACTCTTACTGGTTAAAGAACTTAAGACATGAAACTATAAAAATTCTTAGAGTGTAGGGGAAACACTTTAAAAAATTGGCCTGGAAAAATACTTTATGAGGAGGACCACCCCGGGAAATTGAAGCAACATCAAAAATACATTACTGGGATCTGATCAAATTCAAAAGCTTCTGCACTGCCAAGAACACACTAAGTAAAGCAAATAGAAAGCCCTCAGAATGTACAAGGATTTTTGCAAGTTGTATTTCCAACAAAGGTCTAATAACCAGAAACCACAGAGAACTCAAACTTATCACTAAGAAAAAAAACAAATGATTCCTCTCGCCCTCTCTCTTTCCTCTCTCTCTTTTCTCTGCCCCCTTCTTTTCTCTCCTTCGTGGTGATGCTCTACAGCATCCCTCCCTCACCAATAAAAACCTTTCATACACACACAAAAAAAAAGTGATTCCATTTCATTGTGGGCAAGAGACATGAACAGAAGCTTCTCTGAAGAAGACGGGTACATTTTCTACAGACACATGAAAAAGCACCATTTATTGAATAGAGATTATTTTCCCCAGTGTGTGGTCTTGTTTGGTTTATCAAAGATCAGGTGGTTGTAAGATGTTCCATCTCATAGTTTTCTATTTGGTTCCAAATGTCAATATTTATATTTTTGTGCCAATACCATGCTGTCTTGAGTACTGTGAACTTGTAGTACAGCCTAAAGTCTGGTAGGCTGATCCCTCCAGCTTTTTTTTTTTATTACTAATATTTGCCTTGGGTATACAAGTTTTTTTTGTTTGTTTGTTTTATTTTTATTTTTTTGTTCCATAAAAACACAAGAATTGTTTTTTCCAAATCTTGAAAGTATGATGTTCATATTTTAATGAGGATTGCATTGAACCTAGAAAGCATAGAAATAGTTTTATTGTTTTCACAATGTTGATTCTTTCTACTCATAAGCATAGTATGCTCTTCCATTTGTTAATATCTTCTGCTACTCCTTTTCTTAGGGTTTTATAATTTTCTTTTTTTTTTTACCCTCAAATATGGTCCATTGTTTTATTTTGTATTAAACATCTATTTCGTTAAAAATACTGTTCCTTAGGAACCTTAATGTGGAGGTTGTCTCACCATCCCATTTAACTTCTCAGCCTTCTATGTGCTGCCAACATTGTTTATATATGGTTGTTCTCTGAGAACATTCTTTTGTTATTATTATTATTAAATCATAGCTGTGTACATTAAGGTGATCATGGGGCACCATACACTGGTTTTATAGACCATTTGACACATTTTCATCACACTGGTTAATATAGCCTTCTGGCATTTTCTTAGTATAATTTTCTTTATAGAGGTCCTTCACCTCTTTTGTTAGGCATATTCCTAGGTATTTCATTTTCTTTGATGCTACTATGACAGGAATTGTGTCTTAAATTATTGTCTCATCTTGGCTGTTATTGGCATAAACAAAGGCTACTGATTTGTGGACATTGATTTTATATCCTGAGACATTACTGCATTTTTTTTGATCACTTCCAGCAGTCTTGTGGTTGAGTCTTTGGGTTCTCTAAGTATAAGATCATATCATTGGTGGGCAGTTTGACTTCCTCTGTTCCCATTTGGATGGCCTTTATTTTCTTCTCTTGCCTGATTGTATTGGCTAGAACTTCCAGCATTACGTTGAATATTAGTGGTGGGAGTGGAAAACTTTGTCTAGTTCTAAGTGGAAAAGCTTTCAGTTTTACTCCATTCAGTATAATATTGGCTATGCATTTGTCATAGATGGCTTCAATCAGTTTAATAAATGTGCCACCTATGCCTATATTTTTAAGTGTTCTAACTAGAAAATGATGCTGAATTTTATCAAATGCTTTTCCTGCATCCATTGAGAAGATCATATGATCTTTGTTTTTGCTTCTGTTGATATGGGGAATTATGTTTATGGACTTTTATATGTTAATTCAGACTTGCATGACTGGGATGTAACCCACTTGATGGTGATGAATGATTTTTTAATTTGTAGCCGTAATAAATTGGCTAGGATTTTATTGAGAATTTTTTCATCTACATTGATCAGTGAAATTGGTCTGAGTTCTCTTTCTTAGTTACATCCTTTCCTGGTTTTGGCATCTGGGTGATAGAACGTGTTGGAGAAAATTCCTTCCTCCTCAATGTTTTGAAATAATTTCTGCAGTTGGGTATAAGCTCTCCTTTGAAGGTTTGATAAAATTCTGGTGTGAAGCCATGTGGAGCAGGGCATTGTTTTGTTGGGAGACTTTTTTTTCCTTGTTTTCTAGTTCTTTAATTCATATTAGATTGTTACTGTAAGGTATTTTTAGAGGAGTTGCTCCATTTTGGTTTGTTATGGTGCCTGAATTTTTCTGTTGGATTCTCCTCATGTGTGTTTTTTTTCTTGTTCACCTTTTCCTTCACACTTCTTCTTTTGCTTTGAATTACCTTTTCTCAGAGTTTATGTGTTTAAGAATCCTCTTTATATAAGCCCAAAAGGAGGAGAAGGGTAAAAGGAAAAGGAAAAGAGAAGAACAAAAAAATGAAGAAATAGGAGAGAAAGAGGATGAGAATAATAGAAGAAATAGGGATAGAGAAAGAACAGGAAAGGAGAATGAGAATGACAGAAGAAATGGTATTGATCATCACAATCCTAAAGTCAGGCCTATAACTCAAGGATATTGAGGGACTGGGCTGGGGTCCTCCTCAAAAGTAGGAGCTCCTTACCATCCTGAACAAAGCCAGCCTCTTCCCCTGCCAAAAACAGGAAGAGAAGGAAAAGAGAAAAAGTAAGATGTAAAATTAAGAATGAAATGAAATGGATAAATTCTTCAGTGTGGTCTTGCCAATATTGTCTTCCTAGGGCAAAATGTAGAAGAGTCTCTTGGCCTCCTTCAGCCAGACTCTGCTGTGACCTTCCTGCCAGACCACAGCTATGCCACCCTAGCTCTCAGATAATAATAATAATAATAATAATAATAATAATAGATGAAGGAAATTAAAAATAGCATTGAATCAAATAAAGGAGAGAGGAAGAGGAAAAAAGAAAGAAAAGAGACAAAAAGGGAAGGATATCTTAGCTGTTGCACAAGTGATTTATGTGGGAGAGATGACAAAAGTAGAAGAGTCTCTATCCAAAGGAATAATGTAGAGGAGTGAAACCGGGAGAGAAAATAAATGAGGCTCAAATACTATAAATACAGGAGTATTTCTCTTGATGAAAGTAAAAATAAAAGTTGAGAATAGAACCAACCAACCAAATTGGCAAAAAACAAAACAAAAATAACTAAAAAAAAAAAAAAGATAAGTAACCTCAGAAACAAAGAGAAGGAAAAAAAATATACTAACAACAATAACAACAAAAATTAAGTGTGTTTGTATCAGAAAGGACCAACTTCAATAGGAATAATAAATATGTGTGACACCAGGTGGAGCTGTGGAGTTTTTTTGTTGTTTTGGGGGCTGTTTTTGTTTTTGTTTTTTGTTTTGTTTTGTTTTATGGGCCAGAGAACACAACCACTAACCTCTCTCCAGTTCTCAGGCATAGTTCTGTTTCCCAACTTAGTTGTCCACAGTGATCACCTGATTGTTTCCTCAGCATTCAGACCCCGCTGTTGAAATCTTAAAGGTCTCCAGAATCCTTCAGAGGTATGTCTCACAGTGCCTCCTGACAACAGTTCCTGTGAGATGTGAGAATCCCTGATCCTGTCCCAAGAGGGAAGATCTGATCCCAGTAGGTGGAACTAAGACAGCCGTATTAGGGGGGTTTGATGCAAAAAAATTTAAATCCATGCATAATTTTTTCACAATATACATTTTCCATGAACTTTTTGGAAGACCCTTTTACCTATATTATGATTTTTGATAAATCTTAAAAGTGTGTATTATCACCTTTTGAGTGCCAACAATTGAATTTAAATATTTTGACCAGTATTAAAATATTTTTGTCTATTTAATTTTATTTATGTACTATTTTTATAAGCTCCTATAAAAAACAAGTTATTATTAATTTTAATAGCACATTTTAGAGTTTCTTCTCTCCAAAATTAAACATCTTTCAAATAAAAATGCATTATAGATTTCCCATTCATAAAAGATGACATAGACTTATTTTTCCCCTACTTCTCCACACTAAATATAATTATAAAAGCTGAAACTGGTACAAGAAACAATTTATGGAGAATTCTGAAAAGTCATAAGAGAGAGGTAAACAGGTTTGAGTTCTCAGAACTAGAAGAGCAACATAGCATCTGGGTATCTCATCTTTGCTCACCCAGCAAAAGATAATGAAACCCAACCTCGGAGCTTTCAGAACCACAACCTCATAACAAAAGGTAACATGAGTAGATTCATTTTTCCCCGGAGTCCTACTGAAAACACCCAGGTGAGCATGGCACCACAAGCAAAGGAGATTAATCTGAATCTCTGTTAATAGTGACTGACCAAGGGAGATGCTCTCTTGACATGTTGTGCCCCAGACACCCCTCTGCCACTGAGAGTCACCAACTGGTGGGGTCACAATGATGAGAAGATTCCTGTCTTGCAAATGCACAGCCAAGTTAATCTTAAAGAATATGCATGTCAAGTAAATAATGATATTAACTGATTGTGATACTAATGACTAAAATAATAATTTAAGTTCATGCTAACTTAAACAAATAAAATTTACTCTCTAGTAATTTTGAAATATAAAATACATTATTATTAACTATCCTATACAGTCATGATGCTGGGCAATAGATCTCCAAAACTTATTTCTCCTGTCTAACTGAAACTATGAATATTTTTAACAATATTTTCTCCATTCTCCGCCTCTCCCTCAGCCTCTGGTCACCACCATTCTACTCTCTACTTTGACAAGTTCGATATTTTAACTTTCATATATGCATGAAATGGTGCAGCATTTGTTTTTCTTTGCTTCCTTCATTTCACTCAGTATCATATCCACCGAGTTCATCCATGTTGTCACAAATGACAAAGTTTTCCTCTTTTTAAAGTCTGAATTGTATATAAGTACCATTGCTGTGATTTCAATTTGTCCCCTAGTGTTTCTGTGTTCAAAACTTAATATGCAATGCATCAGTATTAAGAGATGGGGCACTTAAGAGGTGATTCAATGATGAGACCCCCCCTTCCCTCGTAAGTGGACTAATGTCATTATCATAAGAATGAGTTGGTTATAGAAGTGAGTGCAATCCTCACTCTTGTATGTGTTCATGCTTTTCTGCCATTCTGTCTTTCATCATGAGTCACACAGTTAGAAGGCCCTCAGAAGATGTGAAACTCTCTGAACTTGAACTTCTTAGCCTCAAGAACCACAGCTAAATCAATCTATGTTCTTCATGAATTACTTAGTTTTAGGTACCCTGTTATAGAAGTACCAAACAGAATAGGACAGAAAAATGGTACAAAGTCATGAGATTATTGCTATAAGAAATACCTGGAAAGTTAGAAGTGGCTCTCAAACTGAAAAAGGTAAAGGTAACATGAATTTAAAAAAGGAAGATAGACAAATTCTAAATTTCCATAAATGGAGCATTAAAGGAGATTCTGGTGAAAGCTCAGGAGAAGAGAATGAAGTATAGGGAAAGTATGAAACTTCTTAGAGATTACTTGAGTGATCAGGATCAGTATATTAATAAAAATATGATGTACAGGCCATATTGAAGACTTAGATGCAAATACAGGACAAAGGAAGTAAAGCCTATCTTTGTTTCACAGTTGCAAAGAAATTGGTGGAATTATGTTGGTGTCCTAGGACTACCTGGAAGACATAATTTAATAGTGATGAATTAAGATTATCTGGCAGAGAAAAAAAATCTAAGCTAGAAAGTGTTCAAGGTGCTACATAGTTGCTTTTGGCCATGTATAGTAAAATGAGAGTGTAAAGAAAGGATTTATAAACAGAATTTATGATTTAAAATGAAGCATAACAGAAAGATTTAAAAACTCTCAGGCTGACCCTGTACAGAATCAAAAAGTATGTCTGGCAGAGAATACTAAGTGTATAGCAAAGCACACCCTTAGTTATCTCTGCTTGCTGAAGAGATTAATATAGGGTAAAGAAAATTGGGTTCTATTCAATAAAATAATGGGGGCATGATGCTGAAGGCATGTCTAAGATCTTTAAGGGTGCCCCTCACATCATAGACCTAGAGCTCTAAAAGGACAAAATGGTTACAGGGAACAACCCTAAAATGCCCCCTGCTGGCTCACTCTGCATTCAGATGTACATTTCCTTGACTTCACCAGCCATGACTCAAGAGAGGCTCATGCAACCTCTTAGAAGGCACAGCTGTATGCCTTGGCAGTATTCATGTGGTGTTGATTCTGTAGACCTCCAAAATGCAAGCATTACAGAGACATGGCTAGATTTCAAATAATCCACCTAGATTTCAAATAATATTATGAAGAGCCTGGAAGCCCAGTCAGAGATCTGTTACAGAAACAGAACTGGCAATGCCCAGCAGAACCATAGAAGTGAGACTACCACAGGTAGTCACCAGTAGAGAAATGCCTGGTGAAACCATAGGAGGCAGCAGCTCTTAACACCTCAGAACTATAGGGCCACCAGTGTTCAACTCCAGTCTACTACAGGTATCCAACCCAATCTGTGAGAACTTTTAGGTAGACCAAGCTCAGAAAGCAATAGTGGCTAGAATGCCTGAGGCTTCGGGGGCCCAATCCATATCTCAGTATGCCCAGGGTGTCAGACATGGAGTCAAAGGAGATTATTCTCCAGCTTTAAAGCAATGTTATTTTTCCCTGTTGAGTTTTCAAGTTACTTAAGACCTTCCTTCTTGCCTATTTCTTCATCTTGGAATGGAACTATCTTATGTCGGTCCTATTATTGGATTTGGAAATACCAAATAAAATGTAACTTGTTAATTTCACAGGTTCATAGCTATCAGGGAATTTGTCTCAGGATAAACCATTCCTTGAATCTTACTCATATCTGATTTAGATGAGACGTTGGACTTTTGAGTTGACTCTGGAATGAATTAAGACTTTGGAGACTGTTATAATGGAATGAATGTATTTTGCTTTGTGAGAAGCACATGAATTGAGAGGGAAAGAGTGGAATTCTGTGGCTTAAATGTATCTTCCAAAGTTTATGTGTTGGAAAGTTAATATCCAATACAAAAGTATGGAAAGTGAGACTTTTAAGAGATGATTATATCATGAGGCCTTTGTCTTTATAAATTAATAAATGTTGCTATTATGGGTGTGGATCCATTATCATTATAAATGGCTTATAAATAAATTTTATAAGTTATTTAAATATAAATAAATATATTTATTTATAAATGAACTTATAAATAAGTTCAGTCCTTCTCCTGTGTGCATGCTTGCTCTTCTGATTTTCTGTCTTCATGGGATTATGTACCAAAAAGGTCCTCACGAGATGCAGCCCCTCTACCTTGACCTTCCCAACCTCCAAAAACAAAAGACAAATAAATCTCTGTTCTTTATAAATTATCAGTCTTAGGAATTCTGTTATAGTACTGAAAAATGGACTAAGACAATCATATTTCTTCATCTATTCATCCATTGATATGCACATAAGTGATTCCTTATCTAGGTTATTGTGAATAATGCTACAATGCCTGACACTGAAGACATTTCTTCAACATACTAATTTTAATTTTTTTGTATATATATACTATACCCAGATGTGGGATTGTTGGATCATGTGGTATTCTACTTTTAGTATTTTAAGGAACCCCCATACTGTTTCTATAATGACTGTATTAATTTACATCCTCACCAACAGTTTATAAGGGTTTCCTTTTCTCCTCATCCTAGCTAACACTTAGTTCTTTCACTTGCTGTGATGTCATTTACCTATGTTTGCCTTTGTTGTCAGTATTTTTGGGTTCATATTAAAAAAAAATCAATGCCCAGACCAATGCCAAGAAGCTTTTATCCTCATTTTTATCTAGTAGTTTTAGAATTTTATGGATTATGAAATGGATTATGTTTTTAATCCATTTGATTTGATTTTGCACATGATATGAAATAAAGATCGAGTTCCATTTTCTGCATGTGGATATCTAGTTTTCTCAACACTATTCATTGAAGATACACTTCTTTCCCCATGGTGTATCCTTGGGACCTGTTTAAAAAATAAATTGACTTTAAATCTGTAGGTTTTATTTCTCAGATCTATATCCTGTTGCACTGGCCAATACAATTTTTTTTAATGCCTGTATCATATTGCTGTGTTTACTATATGTTCATAAAAGAATTTGAAAACATGCAGTATGAGATCTTCAGCTTTGTTCTTTTTGCTCAAAATTCCTTCAGCTATTCAGAAACTTTTGTGGTTCCATGCAAATTTTAAATTTTCTATCATTGTGCAAAATGATAATAGAACTTTAATAGGAATTACATTGAGATGGCAGATCACTTTAAGATGTATGAATATTTTAATAAGATGTATCCTTCCATTCCATAAAGATGGAATGGAATATCTTTCCAATTATTTATGTCTTCCTTATCAATATTATAAACAGCATACATATCTTGCAGAATCACTAAAATTACACAATTCATATGGTTTGTCCCTACAGGGTGCCCTTGAGGTGGCCAAAAGAGAAAAATACAATCGCTACACTGGAAAGTAGTAAAAAGGAAAGGATTTTCTCATATTTCTGTAATGAAAACTATAAAATATTGATTAAAAAAATTAAAAGAATACAAAAAATAGATTGGATTAATTGATTGGAAGAATCAATATTGTCAAAATCTCCATGCTACTGAAAGCAATCTACAGATTCAATGTAAGCCCTATCAAAATGCCGGTGACATTCTCCATGGAAATAGGAAAAATAAACCTAAAATGTGCATTGAACTACAAATACTAGAATAGCCATAGCCATTCTGAGCAAAACAAATGCAGCTGGAGGAGTCATATTAACTGACTTCAAAGTATACTACAAAGCTATAGATACCACAATAGCATTGTACTTGTATAAAAACAGATACAATGACCAATAGAACATAATAGAGTACCCAAAAATAGATCCACACATTTATTGAACATACACTGGGGAAAGAATAGTTGCTTCAATAAATTATTTTAAGATAATTGCATATCCATATGCAGAAGAATGAAAATAGATTACTATCTCTCACCACATACAAAAACCAAATCAAACTAAATTAAAGAATTAAATATAAGACCTGAAACTATAAACCCACCAAAAGAAAACATTGGAGAAACATTCCAGGACATTGATATGAGCAAAGATTTCTTGAGTTAAGATCTCAAAAGCACAAGCAATCAAAGCAAATATAGACAAATGGGAACACATCAAGCTAAAAAGGTTCTGCATAGCAAAGAAAATAACAAAAGAAATAACCCAAGTAATGAGGTAAAATATTTGAAAAGTACCCATCTGGCAACAGACTAATGACCAGAATATAAAAGGTGCTAAAGGAACTCAATAGAAAAAAATAAAAAAAATCAATTTTTTTAATTAAATCATACTTGTGATAAACCATTAGCCAACCTAATCAGGAAAAAGAGTGACATCTCTGATTAAATCAATCAGAAACGACAAAGATGAAATAACAACAGACTCCTCAAAAATCCAAAAAATCCTTAATGGATATTATATGAAATTCTATTCTCAGAAATATGAAAATCTGAAGTAAATTGACTGATACTTGGAAGCACGTCGCCTTCCAAGACTTAATCAGAATCAAGTGGAAATGTTGAACAGGCCCATATCAAGTTCTGAAATAGCTTCAACCATACAAAACCTCCCTAAAAAGAAAAGCCCAGGACCAGATGGTTTCATATCAGAATTCTACCAAACCTTTAAAGAGGAATTAGTACCTATACTACTCAACCTGTTCCAAAAGGTAGAACAAGAAGGAAGACTACCCAACACATTCTATGAAGCAAACATCACCCTGATCCCCAAACCAGGAAAAGACCCAACAAGAAAAGAAAATTATAGACCAATATCACTAATGAATATAAATGCAAAAATATTTAACAAGATCCTAACAAACAGAATCCAGAAACACATCAAACACATCAAACAAATTATACATCATGACCAAGTTGGTTTTATCCCAGGATCTCAAGGCTGGTTCAATATATGTAAATCTATAGATGTAATTCAGCACATAAACAAATTAAAAAACAAAGACCATATGATTCTCTCAA
>CAUYPK010036757.1:0-11229 GCA_963574355.1 Loris lydekkerianus | reverse complement strand
AGATCATATTATCAGCAAAGAGGGAAAGTTTTACCTCCTCTGCTCTGATTTGGATGCCCTTTATTTTCTTGTCTGTTTAATTGTATTGGCTAGAACTTCCAGCACTATGGTGAATAATAATAGTGACAGAGGACAACCTTGTTTGGTTCCAGTTCTGAGAGGAAAAGCTTTCAGTTTGATTCCATTCAGTAAAACATTAGTTGTGGGCTTGCATAAATAACTTCAATCAGTTTCAGAAATGTGCCTGCCTATACCTATACTCCTCAGTGTTCTAATTAGAAAAGGAAGCTGGATTTTATCTAATGCTTTAATAATACTCCATTGTATAGATGAATCATAGATTGCTAAGCTATTTAGTATTGAGAGACATGTGGCTGCTTTCAAGCTTTGGTAGTTCTAAGTAAACCTACTATAAACATTTGTGTGCATATTTTTGAATGTGCATAAACACATTTCAATTAATTTGAATAAATACCAAGGAGCAAAATAGATGTCATCTATTTATATAAAAGGTTATAAACTAGTAACTTTCTATGAGCCAAAAATAAGAAAACACAGTTAATTATTATTCTCAGTAATTATATTTTACACCATCTCCAAGAAAAGTAAATTAGTGAATACTGAGCCATTGCTCCTATGGAAAATGCAAAATTAGGTTCCTCTGGTCATATTGTTTTTCAACTGCTTCATATACAGTCTTGTTTTGTGTGTGTTTCTGTATAAAGGCACCTTATTTGATATATGCTGTTGATTTCTTAATATTAAACTCACAGCCAACAGCACTAAAAGTCATGTGTGACCAAAGCTTTGAAAACATGTAATTTCTCCCTTGGGTAAATCATAGTCTACTTGTGCTTAGGTGCTAGGCAAGTGCTTCAGCATTATGTTTGAGGGCCATTTCAAACCATGAAATCACAAACCAAAAGGGGAAAGAAAAAAAACCCTGGAAGTATGGCCACAAACAGAGGCTGGCTTGCGTGTAAGAGCTAATACGAGAAGGAAGGGCGTCATCACGAGTCACTCCAGCCTGCATGTGCACTGGGATTGTGTTCACAGAGTGAACTAGGGTTGATATTTGTTATTACATGTCTGCAAATGACCACTAATGTTGCAAAGTATTGATTTGGAGATTAAGAATAAATTTTAGAAAGTTGGCAATTTCACAAATACAGAATCTATGAACAATGAAAATAAATTGTATGAACAGCTGGAAAAGTTCCAGGGTTTATTACACATATTATTCATCACATACATCCTGTGAGAACTTTCACCAGCAAAGTTTTACCTATTCATTGTGGTATCTCCAAGGAGAAGGCTGCAATATTTCTTATTAATTTGAGAAGACTGCATGTAGTATAGCTTCACCAATACTAGGATTAATTGTGATTTTGTTTTGAAGATTTATAGCCAATGGTTTGGTAATTATACATGACCAATGACTTTGTGATGGTAAAATTCATGAATATAAAATTAATTTAATAAAATTGTATGATTTTTGTTACTGAAGTTGGGAATATAATAAGTCATTAGAAATTGAACATGTGGTTATTCAAAGGGTAACAAAAAGCTTGCCATATTGTACAAAACTTAAAAGTTATATTATATCTCGTCATACAGATTTGGTTCATAGGTTACCATTAATTTCTGTATCACATTTTCCAATGAAATTATACCACTGACTTTTTTTCACAGAATTTTCAAATTTCCCTTGAGTTTATCAAATATTAAAATATTTAGTAAAGTCAGAATGGTGAAAGCTATCCATAAGGTTTTCTAAGTGTAATTATGCATATATATTTATTTTTCTTAATTGAATTATATATTTGAATTCCCCTGACATATTAGGTAAAAAAATTATATTTCAAACATACTAATTAGCTTCCTAAAAGTCAAATGGTTAAATTGAAATGAGTCTTTTACCCCATTGTTCACTTTCCTAGATGTTGCAATGCAACTTTAGTACAATATAGTATTTAGGCCCTTTAAACAGTACTGAGGTGGGATTCTCAACTGCCATGTGGATTTCATGGTCCAAGGCCATATTTGGCAGTCTAGTAGGACATTGCAAGATCAGACCTTCACAAATGTATTATTTGGGGGATCAGCCCTACATAAGATTCTACCTTTCAAAACTTCAGAATCTCAAAGTCAACAAAAATTGACTATAGAGTGAAATAGATGTGGATATGAAACATTTGTAAGGAATTATATCACACAACATATATATATATATACAATTCAAATATGCAAAACTTGTGACATAATCTAATATTCATATTTTAACTTATTTGATTTAAACTATGTGTATTTTTGATGAGTATTGCAAACATTTTAGAAAATGTTTTCTAGATATTTTAATACTTTCTAGGCAAAGTAAAATATGAAATTTAAATGGAAACACAAGGAATAGTAGTTCCAATTTTAGACTTACTACTTTATATTTAAATTAAGCATATGAAAATGCTCAAGATATTCTTACAATGTCTCTATTTACATCCTCTAGGCACCATTTTACTACCAATTTTTTCCATTTTCTATACCAACATACACATATTTTTTATTATGAAGCTGATTTTATTATTTTGAAGACAGTTTTATTAATAAATATCACTCATATTCATTTGCAATACCAGGTACATTATTAATTTAATTTCAATGAAAAAGCATTTAAATGAAACACCTCAATGAATATTTACGTACATTAACGTCAAATTGTATTTGCGTTTGTCATTCTTTCAAAAACATAAGCTAGGTGGTATTTAGTAACCCTCTATAAATAAAGATTGGTTTTCACAGCTTCAGTAAGCACTGTACTCTTTCTGTAAGCAGGATGCCAATTTTATAAGCCATAAAATTTAATAAGAGGTTTGCTTATTAATAAATGAAATGGCTTTAGGGACCAAACATGCCTAAATGAGAATAAAAAAATAAGTCTCTATGTAAGTGAATATTTATTTATCATTTACAGAGATAGATCTACTGAAAAAATTTTTTTTTAATTTTCAAAGAACTAGAAAAAAGTGCTAAATAAATAGAAAAGCTTGTCTATTTCATTGTTGGAAAAGATTACACTAACTTGTGAGGAAAGGATACTTTAAACTTTTATAATTAACATCCATTTTTTTAATTTTTTTTTTTTAACATCCATTTTTAATTAGTATCACTGTTGCTGTTAGGAAAAATGAAGACCTAGAGAGAGTTCAAAAAGGGATGAACTATCCCAGTGTAATTACCACAACTCCCAGCAGGGTCTTCTCTCATCTGATTAACACCACAGCAGGGGAGTCGATCTAACACACAGCTAACTGTCATAATCACAAGAAAAACAGCAAGGGCAAGAAGACTCACAAAGAATTTCCCTGACATTTAAAATAAAGAATCCAACCAGCATTATGTCGGTACCAGAAAACTCATAATTCTGAACATTTCTGGGAAATCCAATTACTGACCTCAAATAATGTTAAATATATGAAAAGATCTAGAGGTGATTGTTTCAATAAAATGAA
Organism: Loris lydekkerianus; assembly: GCA_963574355.1. Classification (NCBI taxonomy): domain Eukaryota; kingdom Metazoa; phylum Chordata; class Mammalia; order Primates; family Lorisidae; genus Loris; species Loris lydekkerianus. Next base: position 7,723 of record CAUYPK010036757.1, on the reverse strand, counting down.
ACATACTATGCAAAAATTATTTATTCCATTTCAAGTTAAAAAATATTTTAACTAGTAACTGACTTTTCTGTCGTGGTTTACATCCTCCTTTAATCATGTTACAGGTTGAAATTAATTCTTCAATAATTGATAAAGATGGATATTACAAACTGCTTTGGAGAGAATTTTTGTTTTTCTACTAATGCATATTTATACGATTTCACAGGTATGGGTGGCGTCTGTGGCTCAAAGGAGTAGGACACCGGCCCCATGTGCTGCAGGTGGTGGGTTCAAACCCAGCCCCAGCCAAAAACTGCCAAAAAAAAAAAAAAAGATTTCACAGGTATTTAAACAGTGATAGCCACATTGTACTCAATGTTATAAACCAGGTTAGTCTGATTACTTGAAACTCTGTGCCAGAAGACTGTTGAATTATTATAAACTTTTTTGTGGATTTTTTTTTAATCCACCTGTTTTAAGCATTTGATGGCTGATTAACCATTTAGCATTTCTTTAATTTCAAAGATGATAATTTCAACGATGTTTCCCATGAGTTTTATTCAAAAGAGATATTGGCAGGTGTGAAAGGAGTGTTCATTAAGAACAAAGGCTCAAGAAAACATAATGAACATTGCCTGATCACCCATACTGGGTACATTGGCTGAGTTTTCCAAACTCTAGTTTCGTTTTTCAGTACTGATGTTTATGGAGGTAAAGTCGTGTATTATGTTACTGACATATATTTTATGATACTCCCAAATCAAAAGCTTTTGAAAACAAAGTCTAGTTTATTGATATTTTGGGAGTCTCTACCTCCAAAATCTCTGAGGATAATGTGACTCAAACTGGTTAGAATGTTACTTGTTACTGGGTCTATCAGTTTATTAAAGTTCCCATAACAAAATGTGTGGCTTAAAACACAGCAGAAATGTATTCTCTCACAGTTATGAAAGCAAGAAGGCCAAAAGGAAGCACAGCTTGGTGTGAAGTTAGGGGGGGAATGTGCTGATTCGTCCTGGCTTTCTGGCGGGACGACCCCTGACATTCCTGGCTTTGCAGGTGCATAACATCTGTCATGGAGCGATATTCTCGTTGTGTGTCTTTCTCTCTTTCTGTCCCTTCTCCTCTTCTTATGAGTACACCAATCATTTTGAACTAAAAGCCTACCCTGATTCAGGACAACTTCATTTAAACTTAACTATTACTTCTGCAATCACACTAGTATCACAGAAGATCACATGCTGAGATTCTGTGTTTAGGAGGTCACTTTATCATCTGGGGACACAAGTAAACCCACTAAATCTGGCCTGATAATACAACTTTACAAAATTTATAGCTTTTAACCATCAAAGGGCATCTTCAGAGGATTAACACATTAACATGTGGAATTTCTAATTCAATATATTGTTAAGACAATCATTTAGAAAATGTTCACAATGACCTGGAATCACATGCTGGAAGACACGGGGTATGAGTTAGTCTTGGAAATACTTTCTTCTTTCCCACACTTAAAGTTGTCTGCCCAGGTCCCCAACCTTTCCATCCCCACCTAGCCATTTACGAGTATTTCCTATATTCAGCAACATGGCTAATTTTTTGACATTACTTGTCAGAATACAAAATTCATAGGAAATAATGCTTTCCTACTTATAAATCAATTAAAAGGAGGTATTTCCTAAAGGAGAAACCCGATGTAACGTTAGATGAGATGATGGCGAAAAAATAGCATCATGCAGAGTCAGTACACAGGAAGGTCACTTAGAAAGGGCAATATTATTAAGGAGGTAAATTATACCAATGTATATGTATCTACGTATACTTACCATCTATCTAGTATACAGAGATGATAAAGATAGAAAGAGAGAGAATTACAGAGTGTTATAAGGACAGATTTTTAAAATATAAGCCACTAAAACTATTATTCTGTGGAAAAATGATAAAAGTTAGAAAAAATGCAGAAGTTCTTGAGGGTGCTGAGTCAAAATAAATAAAAATAGGAAAACATAGAAATAAGAACCATTAAAGGGATAAGAAAAGAGCTAAAATGTGATAAGAAAATAACATTGAGGACAGGTGGAGAAAACTATTTTTTAAAGATAAGGCAATTTTGGTTATAAGTATGTTAAATTTTACCTAATTACTTTCTAAGAAAGACTAGATGCCATACTTATTCCAAGCTATGTGACTAAGTTTGGTGATTACACAGCACACATCAACTGCAATCAGCCATCAGAACTTTAATGAGAATTCTCACTCAGAAAACAAGTAGATTTTCAGAGGCTGATGCAAATTGAAATGGAAGAAGAGCAAACTACACAAAGCAATCATCTTGGAAATGAAGAATTTTGCAAAACATCACCCGGTGCAAATCACCCATGATGATATGGAGTCACATTGAAATAATAAATGATCTTCTAGAGAGGAAAAATAATGATTTTTGTAATAGTAAATGTTCTGCATATTTTGTTTTTGAAACACATTGTCACTGACACATTTTCATAATTAGGTACAGAGACCCTTTCAATAAAATAGAGGTTGTCATCCAGGGCTGTATACTTGGAGACCTTTTAATATAGAAATCCTGGGCTTCACTCATAGGTATTCTGATATACTGGGTCAGAGTTTTTTCATTTTAGAGTTTTATATAATTTTATGATTTATTATTTTTATATATTAGTCACAAAATTATATTTTGCTTCATATTTTTACTATAATTTCTGCACCAAGAAGAATAGGATAGTTCTCCCATTAAAAAAAAAAAAAAAACCAGAAAAAAAAATCAGTGGTATGTCAAAACAATGTTTATTTCTCACCCTTTCGAAGTTCAAGGTAAGTCCAAATAAATATTCAGTCAATCTTCAATCACATGTAATCCATGTAAGGGCTTGGGATTCCAAGAAGCATTAATCTGTGTCTACTTCTATTTTAAGATGGGGTTTTAGGCTTGCTGGAACAACAAAAGAAATTACAGAAAACTACAAGTATTATTTTTTAAGTCCAAAAATCAATTTGTTTGTTTATTTGTTTATTTATTTTCTCTCTCTCTCTCTCACTTTTTTTTGTTGTTGTTGTTGTTATTGTTGTTGTTGTTGGAAATTCATTGATATCACAAAGAACCAGGTTACATTGATTGCATTTCTTAGGTAAAGTCCCTCTTACAATTGTGTCCCACCCCCAAAAGGTGTGTAACACACCCACATCATGACCACCACCTCCCTCCCTCCTTCCCTTTCTCTGCTCTCCCTCTTCCCCCACCCCCCACTGTGTACTAGGTCGTCAACTGTCCTCATATGAGAACTGAGTACATAGGATTCTTGCTTCTCCATTTTTGTGATGCTTTACTAAGAAGAATGTGTTCCACTTCCATCCAGGTTAATACAAAGGATGTAAAGTCTCCGTCTTTTTTACTGGCTGAATAGTATTCCATGGTATACATATACCACAGCTTGTAAACTACAAGTATTTTAAGTAATAGGTTCCTAGATTTTCATAAAATATATCCATACCAAGGAAAGCATACATGTATCATATCTACTTACATTTTTAGAAAGTTTGGATTGCAGTTTGAAATATTATCACTGGTCTACTTTTTGATTTTCTTCTTCAGAGAAAATAATAATATGGAACTTCAAGTGTCTTTGTCTTCCTTCTCCATAACTTTTTGTCTGGTCCTTTTTTACTGTCTTTAAAATTTTAAATTTATTATCTGGGTTAGTTTGTGTGTACATATAGGTATGTGTTTTGCCTTGATTCAATGTGTTTTATTAAGGGTTCATTCAAATCTATTCTCTCAAGTATGTTTCCATTTTTTTTCTTCCTTTTATATATGATTTGGGTTTTGTTTTTTGTTTGTTTTTTTTTGTTGTTGTTGTTGTTGTTGTTTTGTTTGCAGTTTTTGGCCAGGGCTGGGTCTGAACCCGCCACCTCTGGCATATGTGGCCAGGGCCCGACTCCCTTGAGCCACAGGCACCACCTAATTTTGTCTTTTTCATAATGTGTATTTTATGATGTCAATTAACTTCTTTCAATTTTTTTTTATTTCTGTATTTAAGTTTTATATTTTTGATTGAAATGAATATTTCATATGTCAATTTTGGGGGACATATAATTCTGTTTTCAATGTTATGCAAGTTTTCTTCAATTACACAGTTTGAGTTGTGGGAACTTTCTACTAGCAGAAAATCCATATTTTGCAGTATCTTACTTTATAGTAGCTTTGTGAGGTTGTCTATAATTTTCTAAATGTACTTAGAGGCCAGAGATTCTAGTTTGTTAATTCCTAATTCTGTTATTTCTTCTCTCTTTGGTATATTTTATTTTATGTTTAGGAGGAGAAAGGGGAAAATATGATGGTGTTTGTCTTCTTTCCTCAAATATGATACACTTCGTTTGGTCAGATGCTTACTTGTCTGCTGTCTTTTCCTTATTTCCTACACTGCATCATCTCAGTGCTAAATCATTTTTTCTCTATCAGATTTATTTGTAGAAGCATCACTTTTCTGAGGTTTCATTTTTCAATATGCATGTTTTCAAGCTTTTAGTCCATAACCAAGTCTATGAAATCTGTGAATTATTAATTCTTGATCTGTTTTAAATAAGTTTATTCTTGTTGTTTCACTGTCTTTTTCTGAAAATGGCATTGTTTCTCTCCTCTAGTCCTGTTCTGGGTGGTCTTGGGTCCTGGAGTCTTTTCAGCCTCCCATTTGAATCTTTTTTTTTTTTTTTTTTTCCAGTTTTTGGCTGGCGCTGGGTTTGAACTCACCACCGCCAGCATATGGGGCCAGTGCCCTATTCCTTTGAGCCACAGGCACAGCCCCCATTTGAATCTTTTTGTGCCCATAATCTTGGGGCAGTCATGGAATTGTGGTGGGCATTCAGTTGGTATATTTTTCTTCACTTTCTTCTATTTAAAAATTATTTAGGGTATGGTTTTCTCTGTCTCCAACTCATGGTGAAAATATGGCTCCTATTTGATATTTTATGTTGCCTTTGCAGATTTTATTATAATTTCAGGGAAATAAGAAACAGATTTCTACTGCTCTTCAAACTCAGTTGTCCACTAACAGAAAAATTTCCTTTTAATGGATGGTTAAAACTTGAATTAGAAGATTAATACATAAGCACTAAGGTCCCATCTGGTTACTAATGTATAGTACCAAATTTGGTCTTGAACTTTTGCAACTAAAAATTGTCATAAATGACTTCTATGGTTTTTCAGGAAAGACAATACATTTTTCATCTCAGGAAGAAATGCAGCTTTTTTCCAGTATTGAAACAATCTCACAGTAACCTTATATAGGTTATTTTAAATATCTAAGTGAAAATGAGTTATAGAAAACTCTTTCTTTCTGTTGTCTATATCATAGAATTTATTCACAAGATGGAATTGACGTGAAATTTTAAAGTGTTCAGGATAAAGTGTTAGCTACAATTAATTATTATCCACTCTAAGAGTAACACAATTATAGAATTTTCCATGTCTTACCTTTTTGTCTCATCAGTTTCAGGTCTGTTTAAAAAAAAACCAGTGGGCAGAATCCTAGATGTATTATGCAGGGGTGAGTTCAGATAAACCACGTTATTGAGCAACAAACTTATGCTCCTTAACGTTTACAATGGAGGATTGTTTTTCTGGACGTGGATCACTTATCTCATGGTGCTTAACTTGTATACAACCATCTGGTACTCATGAGATATAGTTTGGGCTGAATACAAAAAAGAAAGAGGCATAAATACTTGTGATATTTACACCATCACAAGACAACACAAAACACTCCAAAATACTAACCTGGGACAATTAATTCTCCTAGTGATTAAGCCACTTTGAGACAAGTTTTGTGCTTACTTCTAAACACAATAATCCTAAATATTAATAAAACAATGAGACCTCTAAGCTTTATCCTCATTATGATTTATGGGCTTAAAACTAAAGCATCGCTCATACAAAACAATTGCTTGAGAGGACAAATCAGTAACATTGGAGTATTTGAGTTTTTGGTCTGAGAACAAAAACTGACCAAAATTTAAAATTATATACTGAAGAATATTACTGAGAATATTGTTTTCTATAATAGTTGCTCCATTTTTAAATATATGCAAACAAGTACAAATGGTCATTAAAACATATAACACATATAGTTGGTGGGACCACACCTACATGCATTTTACAAAGGTACACGTTACATTTACTAAGTGTAAAATACCAATGTCTTAGCACCATAACTAAGAAAGTGTGGTAAAGGTTATGTTAATCAGTTTGATGGAAGTATTTCAAATTGTATATGAAACCAGAACATTGTACCCCATGATTTCATTAATGGACACAGCTATGATTTAAAAAAAAAAAGAAAGAAAAGAAAGAAAGAAAGAAAGAAAGAAAGTAAACATTCAACACACAGCACAGAGGTGAGTAAACAATCACTCATAAATTCAGAAACCAGAAAAATCTCACAGGAGATAGGGTGTAATCACAAGCTTTGAGAATCTAGTCTCTGGAAGAAAAATACATAGGTGTACTAATGGAGATTTTTATGTACAATTTTATTTATGTATTAGCTATATATGAAGTTCCAAACAGCATGTTTCCTATCAAATGATTTTTTTTTTTTTTTTTTTTAATCTCTAATGGTAGCAAACATCCAGTAGAGTTAGGCTAAGGATCACTGTTAAGTAAAAGTATAAAGTAACATTATTTGTGATTCTTAACTGTGGCATCAGCCTAGAATTGGCAGCTGCAATTCATATGCGAAGACAGCAACAATTTCAGAGAGACATTACTGGGAAAGACAGGTAGCAACCATGAACAAACATTTAAATAACATGATTCTAAGAAGACAGAGGCATGCGGATGACACAAAGAGCTGTCTCCACCAGGAGCCAGAGCTAAAATAAATAAAATTAAGTAAATACCTTTATTTCCCCCTTTTTCATTTAGAGTAAAATATGACATATATATACTTGAATGCAACTTAAACTTTTACAAATGTATGGATTTAGTATTATATATGAGTCCTGGAGAATATATTTTAATCAAAATGAATTTCAGAATAGTTTTTTTCCTACATTGATATCTGGGATAGAGATATCTGGGATACAAATACACTGATATCTGGGAAATATAGTAGTTTTATGTTAACATTTAATTATTTCACAGCATATTTCTTACGTAAATAATTTCAGCAAATTATTAAAATTATATATACTTTTCCTACACAGATTATTTTACTGTCTTTACTCTCATTAAAAAAATTATCTTATCAGGCAGCACCTGTGGCTCAAAGGAGTAGGGCACCGGCTCCATATACCAGAGGTGGCGGGTTCAAACCCAGCCCTGGCCAAAAACTGCAAAAAAAGAAAAATAAATAAATAAAATAAATAATAATAATAATCTAATCATTGGATGGATTTGACAGTTTGGTTTTTAGCAGACTGTTTTCTTTCTTTCTTTTTTTTTTCTGTGTTAGCCTTTTAATAACCATTGTCTGAACATCAATAATGTACATATAAACTCTTCCCAATGTGAAAAGAAGATAAATCTCTTTTGCTTCAAAATCCAATTTATTCCTAGTGGGATTTTTCTTTACCAAGGTCTAAAGTGCTTTTTTCTTTTAAGTATTTCTGACTTGGGAAACTGGTAGGCAGAGAAGCTTCTGGCAACAAGAACATACAAAAACATTTCTTCACTCTTTGAGTTGTTGCTTCATTCATTTAAAATGATAACCACCATCATGAACCCTCACGGAGC
>CAUYPK010036751.1:0-17151 GCA_963574355.1 Loris lydekkerianus | reverse complement strand
TACTTTTTCTTCCATTCCTGGGATACTTTGCTAAGGAGAATATGTTCCAGCTCCATCCATGTAAACATGAAAGAGGTAAAGTCTCCATCTTTCTTTAAGGCTGCATAGTATTCCAGGGTATACATGTACCACAATTTGCTAGTCCATTCATGGGTCAAATTAAAAAGCAAAGATATTATTTTCCAACTAGCAGATTGACAAAAATATTTAAAAACAATTGATGATATCCAGGGCTGGGAGAGCATGGGAAAGTGACATTTCCATAATACATATTTTTATAAAATTTCTATAAAAATTGTAAAGCATTTGCCATTTGGGGAATTTGGTAGATTTGATGAAAATGAGTACAAGAATAACAAAATATATCACTGAAGCAGAAGAAAGCTTAAAAACTGATCCAGAATTTAATGTACAATAAATACTCTTCCAATTTAGTGAGGTAAAGATGATTTATTTAATAAATAATATGTACAGCAGCAGGCTCTGACCTGAGAGGCTTTGAGTGGCCACCTCAGCAGGCCTTGAGTGGAGCCTGGAAAGCTTCACAGTTCCTGGGTCACCAGAGCCAAACTCTGCCTAAGTGACAATTCATGGGACTACTATGCCAGTTGAATAGCAGCTATTTGCTCAGCCTGACACCGCCCTCCAGGCCCCAACTGCCTCTTGCCTTCTTGGTCCTGACCCCACACTATAGGTCCGAGCAGCCTACCATCTACATGGCTCTGCTCTCAAGCTCTGCTTCTGGATTCTCCCCAATTACAGCTCTAAAACTTTCAGACCAGAGCCTGAGGATCTGCCTGTGTGCCTCCAGAACTTCTGCCAGGACTAAGTCACCATCTCCAAATCTCTGGCACTGCGCATGGCTACTGAGACACTCCACCAGAACCTCTACCACTGAAGTAGGGTTGGAAGAACTTCTCCAAAGTCCAGTGCCCTGACAGGTACCCCAAGGCTCAAACTGCCAGCACACTATGAACTACTTTGAGCAAGTGCCCATAGCTCAGGAACCCATGACAACCTCATCTAGTTGCTACAGTTACCTCTGTGGGGAGACCTTGAGTAGTGCAACAAAAAAGGATAAAGATGATCATTATATGATGGTAAAAGGAAAAATTCAACAAGAAGACATAATGATTCCAAATATTTATGCGCCTAACATAGTCGTGCCCAGGTTCACAAAAAAACTCCTACTTGATCTAAACAAAATGATGAACAGCAGCACTATAATAGCCAGGGATTTCAACATCCTAATGACAGAATGGGAAAGATCCTCCAAATAGAAAATAAATAAACTATGGACTTAAACAGAAATCTAGAACCTCAAAACCACTGAATAAATATATGTTCATCTCATCAGCTCATGGAAAAGTCTTTAAGATCGGTCACACCCTAGGCCATAATACATGTCTCATTAAATTAAAAAAAAATAGAAATGATACCATGTATCTTCTCACACCACAGTGGAATAAAATTAGAAACCAACTATGCCAGAAAAATTCATCTCCACACAAAATCATGAAAACTAAACAACCTATGCTGAATATTTGGGGCAAGAGAAAAATTTAGATGAATATCAAAAGATTCTTTGAACTTGGCTCGGCGCCTATACCTCAAGCGGCTAGGGTGCCAGCCACATACCCTGGAGCTGGCAGGTTTGAATCCAGCCCGGGCCTGTCAAACAACAATGACAACTACAAACAAAAATTGCCAGGCGTTGTGGTGGGCACCAGTAATCCCAGCTACTTAATAGGCTGAGGCAAGAGAATCACTTAAGCCCAAGAGTTTGAGGTTGCTGTGAGTTGTGATGCCACGGAACTCTACCCAGGGCAATAGCTTGAGACTGTCTCAATAAATAAATAAACAGTCTTTGAACTCAATGGTAAAGGGAACACAAGTTATCAAAATCTGCAGGCTATACTTAAGACAGTCCTAAGACAAGAAATTCATAACCTTAAATGCCTAAATCCCCAAAACAGAAAGGTCATAAATCGTCATCTCAAGGAACTGGAAAAGGATGAGCAAACCAATCCCAAACCCAGAAGGAGAAAAGAATAGCCAAGATCCAAGCAGAACTAAATGAAATCCACAACAAAACAATTATACAGAAGACTAATGCAATAAAAAGTTGGGTGTTTGAAAAGATAAACAAAAATGGACAGGCCTCTTACTAGGTAAACCAGAAGCAGAAAAGAAAGAACCTTAATAAGCTCAATCAGAAATGAAAAGGCAGAAATCACAACTTATGTCATGGAAATACAAAATATGATCTCTGAATACTACAAAAATTTCTGTACACATAAACTTTAAAATGTGGAGGAAATGGACAAATTCACAGAAAAATTCAGCCTCCCTAGGATCAATCAGGAAGTAAGAGAACTCCTGAACAGATGGATACCAAGTACCAAAATAGAAGCAGCAATAAAAAATCTACTGACAAAATAATTCCCACACCAGAGGTTTTCACATCCAAATTTTACCAGACCTACAAAGAACTGATACTCATACTGCAGAAATTATTCCATAACATCGAGATGGAAGGAATCCTTCCAAACTTATTTTAAGAAGCCAATATCACCTTGATACAAAAGCCAGGAAAAGGAAAAAACAATAAAAAAAGCTAAAGACCAACATCTCCCAATATCTCACAGTCCACATTAAAAAAACAATCCACCACGACCAAGTAGTCTTCATCCCAGAGATGCAAGTATGGTTTAACATACACAAATCTATAAATGTATTTCATCATATAAATAGAAATAAAAAGACCATATGATCCTCTCAATAGACACAAAAAAAGGTATTTGGCAAAATTTAGCACCTTTTAATGATAAGAATACTTATCATTAAAATAGGCATGGAAGGGACTTACCTCAAAATTATAAAAGCCATATATGACAACCTACAGCCAACATCATACGGAGCTGGGGGAAATTAAAGGCATTCCTGCTTAGACCTGGATCCAGACAAGGTTGGACACTATCACCACTTCTCTTCAACACAGTGCTGGAAGTCCTAGCCAGAACAATCATACAAGAGAAGGAAATCAAGGGTATCCAAATTGACTGAATAGGTCAAACTATTACTGTTACTGACAATATGATCTTACATCTAGAAGACCCTAAAGATCCTGCTAACAGACTCCTGGAATTGATAAATAAATTCAGCAAAGTCAGATTATCAAATCAATGTACACAAATCAGCAGTATTTGTGTACACCAACAACAGTCAAGAGAATCAAATCAAAGATTCAATACCTTTCACAATAGTAACAAAGAAAATAAAATGCCTAGGAATATATTTAACTAAGGAGGCAACAGACCTCTATAGAGAGAACTACAAAACAATGAGAAAGGAAATTTCAGGTGATGTGAATAGATTAAAAAAAACATATCATGCTCACATATTAACAGAATGAACATTGTTAAAATGTCTATGCTACCCAAAATGATTTACAGATTTGATGCCATTCCCATTAAAATACCAACATCATTTTTCACAAATCTAGGAAAAACATTTGCATACTTCGTATGGAACCAGAAAAGACCTCAAATAACCAAAGCAACCTTAAAACAATAAGAACAAATTGAGAGATATCATTTTACTAGACTTCAAGCTATCCTACGAGGCTGTAGTAAACATCACAGCGTGGTAATGGCACAAAAACAGAGACACAGAATTATGGATAAAAGAATCCAGATATAAAACCATCCTCATATTGCCATCTGATCTTTGACAAAGCAGGCAAAAACATATAGTGGAGAAAAAAGTCCCATTCAATAAATGGTGATGGAAAATTGAATAGCCACATGTAGAAGACTGAACCTCTCTCTTCTCACAAAAATTAACTTGCAATGGATAAGAGATTTAAGTCTAATGCATAAAGTTTAGGAATTCCAACATATGAAAATGTTGGAAAAACTCTATATATCAGCCTAGGCAAAGAATTTATGAAGACCTCCAATGTGAATCACAGCTCCAACAATAATTAATAAATGGGACTTGAATAAATTTAACAGCTTCTTTCCAGCCAAGGAAACAATTAATAAAGTGAATAGACAACATACAGAATGGGAGAAAATAATTGCATGTTATAGTCCAATAAAGGGCTGATAACCATAATCTATAAGGAACTCAAACAAATATGCAAGAAAAAATCAACCCCATAAAAAAGTGGGCAAAAGACATGAACAGAAGCTTTACAAAATGAGGTAGACGAGTGGCCAATAATCATAGAAAAAATGTTCAGTATCTCTAATCATCAGGGAAATGTGGAAATCAAAACCACATGAGATATCACTTAACTCCAGTGAGAATGGTATTTATCAAAAAGTCCCAAAACAACAGATGCTGGTGTATGTGGATGCAGAGAGAAAGGAAAACCTATACACTGTTGGTGGTACTGCAAACTAATACAACCTCTGTGCAAAATAATATGGAGATACCTCAAAGAACAAAAAGTAGACCTACCATTTGATCTGGAAATCCCACTGTTGGGTATTTACCTAAGGAAAAAAAAGCCCTTTTATCAAAAAGACGTGTGCACTTGAATGTTCAGTGCAGCGCAATTCACATTTGCAAAGATGTGGAACCAACCCAAATGCCCACCATTACATGAGTGGATTAAGAAAATGTGATATATGTATATGTGATATATGTATAAAATATGTAACAACCTGGATGGAACTGGAGAAGATTCCAACTGAAGTACCACAAGAACAGAAAAACAAATACCACTTGTATTCACTATTAAATTGGGAGTAATCAATCAACACCTATGTATATATAGAGAAATAAAACTCAACAGAAACCAAGCAGATGGGAGCACGGAGGAGGATCAGGTAAATTCACACCTGAAAGGTACAGTGCATGAAATCTTAGTGATGGGCACACTTATAACTTTGACTGAAACTGCACAAAAATAACCATGCAGCCAAGTCATTTGTACTCACATCATATTCTGAAATAAAGAAAAATAAATAAATAATATTTGCTTAATTGGCCATCAGTTTACAAGAAAAGTCTGACTCTCTACCTCACAGTGTAGCAAGAATAACTCCTAGATTAAAATTTCAAATGCTGTAAATGAAAGAAGTAACTTGAAAAGCTATTCTCACCACACAATCTCACTGTTAGAAATTTACTATTGAGACACAGTAACAAAAATTTTCCAAGCATTGACTGTAATAGAAGAAAAAAAAAAAAAAAACTGGAAATAACCAATGCCAGTCAATTAAAGTCTAGTTGAATTTGAAAAATGTACATCCAAGCAATAAAATGCTGTGTAGTTATTTAAAAAGAATGAGGCAGATCTCTGTTTACAGAGAAAGATCTTGTAGCATTTTATTTGCTGGAAAAAGAAGTTAAAAAACAGTATGTTTAATGTGTTTGTGTTTTTATAAGTTTTAAAATGGGATTATGCATAAGTAATAATTACATAGTTGCATTAATAATAAGAAAATCATAATAATACCCAGCACTTATTTAATTGTTACTATGTGCCAGGTACCATTTTATACACTTTACATGTATTAATTCCCAACAACTCTAAACACGGGTTCTATGAATAGGCTCTCTGTGACTCAGAAAGTCAAAATCAATTGCCCGTAGTTTTAGTAAGTGGGGTAGCAGAGACTGAAAACCAGGCATTCTGGCTATAAATCCTACACTGTTAACCCTTACTATGCTATGAGTATGCACACCCTGTCCAGGATTGATTGTTTTCTGGACACAAAAGGTTATCATTTGTGTTTACCTGGGGTAGAAGAATGAAAGGTGGGTACTCAAAGATGCAACACTTAACAGTTATTTGATAACTAACTTTATGTGTACTCATCTGATTTTTTAAAAACCATATACAGGTTTCTACCTTTTAAAAAAATTAAATAAGAACACTTAAACAAAAGGAGGGGGAGGAAAGGATTTTCAGCATCCTCAGGAGCTGGAAGGAAAATGAGTCCGGCTGGCACAAACGTCTCTCCAGGGCACAGAGCGATGAAACTTGAAATTGTACAACCTGAGAGCGGCGGGATCTTTGGCTCTGCGCTCCCTCCCTGAGCCGCTGTATGGGACTGACTTGGAGCAGAACCCGGGCGCCACTGAGTTGCATTTCCTATCAGCAGAGATCAGAGAAGGATGCTGTCCTCGTTATCATGTCTCTCCTATCTATCCATCAAGTCCTTTCCTTTTCTGTATGCCTGACACCATGATACCCAGGAGCTCAGAGTGCTGCTGGACTCAGAACAAACAGGAGCGCTGAGGGATGCTCACTTACCGTCCCCTGGGAAGGGAGCCTGAGAGCCAGAACCGCTTGGCTAAGTCCCCGGCAGAGGCTTGGTTGCTTTGGCAGGGAAGAAGTCACCTTATGTCTCCAGGCACTGGCTAACGAGCTGGCTGCAAAGGAGGAGTTAACTGTGCCTTCTCACTAGAGGACTCAGGTGTCAAGCATGCTGGCAAGGTCCTGCTGCCACCTGAAACCTCCAGAATGCTACCTCGTTCTTTTCTAGGTTCTGAGAGAGAGGGTGAGCGAGGAACCTGGCCATTATTATTGGGCCACAGAGAAATAAAAGCAACCCTTAAGCAAACCCTCTGTTAAGGGGAACTGATAAAGTACCTTGTGCAAAAGGGAAAAACAGAAGAACTTAGCAGAGCTTTGAATCTCTATTTCCCACTCTTCAGGTGTGGTTTTCCTGAATCTTAATTTCCACAGGTGATGTAAAAAATGGATACAAATTGAGTCCTAACAGTGAGCCTTGACTCACTGAGTTGAGTGGTCACAAAAGCTACAAGTGGAAAGTACACAATGATATTTATAAGGTGGTATGTGCTTGTGAGTGTGAGCAGACTTGTGCTTATAGAAACAATCACCATACTATCTTCCAACAAAGACGCATCAGAGGGTAAAGGTATATACAGTAACACAGTATTTACAAGATTAGGGCACAGGAAAGAAAGTGCAAAGGCTGGTTACCTAGACTCAAGATGAAGTATGAAGTATTTCAGAAAAAAACCTAGGAGTAGTGTCATTATTCTGGCTGCTTTGTGGGCTCGCTTTCTTTTAGGAAGCAAAGTTAATCAGACACCTGACAGAGTTTGGGTTCATCTGTTACAAGAAATCACTGGCATTGGTCTACAACAGTGATTTCCCAAACTTTTTGGTCTTGGGATCACTTTGTACTCTCAAAAAATATTGGGGACCTCAAAAAGCTTTTGTTTGTATGGAGTAAACCTGCCTATATTGACATATTTTAAATTAAAATACTGGTAAGTATTTTAAAATAGTTTATTAAGCAAACACATCACATGTTTACATAAATAGTAAATGCTTATGAAAACAACAATATTTCTTGAAATAAAAATAAAAATCGTGAGTAGTGGCATTGTTTTACCTTTTTTTTCCAGTATCTTTACTGTGTGTCTTGATAGAAGACAGCTGGCTCCTTCTATCTGCTTCTGTTTTCAGTCTTTCGTGTTATTGTAGCTTCTGGAAAACTCCACTGTACACTTGGGAGAGAATGAGATCAAAAAATGACAAACAGTGTCCTGTTATGACAAGAGTTTGGAGTGCACAGACCCTCCAAAAGAGTTTCAGGGACCCAAAGGGATCCCCAGGCCACACTTTGAGAACTGCCAGTCTCATTAAAAAGCAGACAATTAAGTAATAGAAGTGATATGTGGAAAAATTACTGGGATTATTGGATTGAATAGAGTATTACTAGCATTATTATTTCCACTACTAAAAAGGTACTCACCTGAAGATGAGCAGTCTGTTTTTTAGGAAGGCCAGTTATGATTTTGAAAATCAGGCTATGTGAGGTTGTGTTTTGGGGAAAACACACATTCAGTTAAATAACAGCAATGACAAAGTAGCTGCTCTTTGTCCGTGCCTAAGTCCATGGTTAATGTCTGGGCAATTTGGCAACTTCTTTTGACCTCAATAATTTTAAGCTTTTAGGAATTATAAATCTAGTGACTGCCTCCCCCCTTACATTAAATGTTGTGTTTGAACCACTGTGCCAAGGTCATTTTTTAACAAGTGGCAACTTAATTATAATTCAACCACTGCAGTTGACAAGTTAGGGACAGGTTTTTTTTTTTGTTGTTGTTGTTGTTTTTATCTTCCAACGATTTGTAGGAGGATGATGAGAAAAATAGGCAAAAAAAAAAAAAAAAAAAAAAAAAGAAAGAAAGAAAGAAAAGAAAAGAAAAAGAAAAAAAGAAAACCACTAAGAAGTTAGTACAATAAAACATGAGATTTATTTATTTATTTATTTGTCCTTGATTTTTGGAAGGGTCTATATGGGAGAGCTGCCATCTTCACGTCCAAAATCTGACCTTCAGGACTATACGGACCACACAGGAATGTGATCTTCAGGGAATACATGCACCACACAGATAGCTGAAAAAGGGAATAATCAGTAAGAATTTTAAGACATTAAAAGTCAATAATAATAATTTTTCACAAAGTTTCGAAATTTATGTAAAACATAAATTGGCTTATGGCAAATGGACCCAAATAAACTTTCTGAAATATCAGATTATTTGTGAAAACACTTGGTTACCCCTAGTAACTGGACTATGTGCAAAGAGATCAGTGGGTTTGCAGTACAATAGGCCCAAATAACAAGAATGCACGCGTGTGCGCACACACACACACACACACATGAAAACAACCTGGGTGTGGGTTCCTCAGTTGCCCAGTTTTGTCCCACCCCAGCCTGTTACAGCTTCTAGGTTCAGAATTTTGGAATAGCATTGTTAAGATTTCTGATCAATGAGATAATACATGCAGAGAGCCCAGCTCATTTCCTGTCACTTAGAAAATACAGTAATTTTTAAAAGTCACTGTATCTCCACTTTCCCCCACCTAGTTCAAAAGGACAGAGCAATCTGTAATTCTAAAGGTCTGAGTACTTTGTATTTTGGCCTGAGGATTCCGCCTCCCCTAGAAGCTGCCTTAATAGAAAGAGGTATCATTAAAATTAATCCCTTGATATTTAAGAATTTGGCTTAAAAAGTTAGAAAAAGCACTGCCTTTGGGTTTCAAGAGGAAGATGTTGCTAGAGAAACAACTTATCAGGAGAAATATGAAGTTGTCATGTAGTTGAGCGATGGGAGGGGTGCTGAAATTGTAAATAAGCATTTGTAATTGGTGTGATATGTGAGGTTAATTGTAAGAAAGTAAACCAGACTAAATTTGGTGGGTTTTTTTTTCTGTTTTATTCTAAGTGTAGACTTCAAGATAATGATTTACAATGTGTGTGCCAAGCAATTCTAAAAAAGAAACATACACACAATTATTTAATGTTGCTGTAAGAAGGAACTTTAAAGATGATCTATGCCCTGATTTTCAACCAGAGGGGTCCTGCTCCCAGGCAATTTGCACCTGCCTGGGAATTGTATTGTTAGAGTAACCATTTTAGGAGGCCTGTAGATCTGGCCCTGAGTAGCACCTCGCAAGGCTAGGGATACAAACGGTCTTGCAGTGTACCCGGGGAGGCTTGGAGGTCTTGTCTCATTCCAAATGCAAATAGCATCCATTCCAGAAACACCACTATTTCAGAAGAGTGGGGAGCTTACCTGATTTTCTATTCTCCATACAACTATTGATTGGAATTAGGATGAGAATCTTTGTCTTCTGTGCCTTGGGGCTTGCTTGAATAAATCTTGATAAAGATGTGTTCAATATCTGGTGAATGAGAATGACTCTTACTCGGGGAATCACACAGTATTTTACAGTTTTAAAATACAGTGGCCTATTAGTCATTCTTAGGATAAATAAAAACCCATCGTTATTATTCAAATAATTTAAGTAAACCAGTCTCGAATTTTGAAGTCATTCATTATGCAAGTAACTGCATATTCCAGTTCAATGTTTACTGCAGTTTTCTAGGTTGTACAACAGAGCCCGGTTAGCTTAACAATCACGAGAATAGAAGACGAGCCAAGAGAAGTTTGCACTCCACATGAAGCTATATCTTGCTTTATAGACTACATAGTCAAAAATAATGAGTATTATATACAGTTTGATTAATCTATGACATACAAAGAGAAAAATTAGCAGTATCTTGTTCACAGCAACATTTCTTTGATTTAAATAGTTGCTGTAAGGATTCAGTGTATTCAATTCAGCAAAAATACGCTTTTCTGGGTTTTAATAATCTGAAAAAAGAGAATGTTTGGATAACACAAGGACATGAATGAAGCAGGTGCACGAAGTCTCTGAATTATGCAAATTTACAGATTAAAAAGTGGGGCTCCAGTTGCACCAACTCGAGTTGGATGGAATTATTAGGACTGCCAGGCCCTGTATGCTAAGGGACTGGCCTTGCCGTCTCCGTGGTCTGTAAACGGTGCTTCCCATGAGCCCGTGTGGTGTGTGGAGATGATGATTCACAATTTCCAGCTCCTTAAGGGGCAGATCATAAATGAAGATGCTGCTGGTGACAAAGGAAAAAAGTATACACACATAATTTGTCGATGGAGTTTTCTCTTTGTGTGACATAGATCAATTTAAAATACAGGCAATTCTTACCCCTGCCTAGCTAGACTAGGAATTTAGATTTTTATTTATTCTATTGTCTGGGGGGAGTTTGCCCCAAATTTCTTTCCCATAGGGGAAAGACAGGCTGTCATTTGGGTAACATCACTAACTCTTGAGTTTTCTAGTATTGGATTAGGAACCCGTGCATTCGACGCCAAACACGATGTTCAGATTGGTTTTTCCCGACAGCATCACCTGCTCTTCAGTGTAGATAAGCACAAGTCTCCCAAGAGCTGCTGTGTTTATGCGCTTACCTCAGTCGGAGCAGAGCCATGAGATAAGGAGCAGAGTGGTCCAAGAGCTGCACCTAAGGGCTCATCTTTATAGGCGCTGGACATGGCCAAGGACAGCCGGGGATGATACTGCAACGTCTGGTTAAGACACTGGGGGCTCTCAGGCCGATCTCCGACCCCTGGAGTCTCTCGTCCATCTCAGCCTCGTCTTTCTCATTGTCCTTCTCTGTCTTTCTCTCCGGTATTTCTCTTTTCCTATTACTACCCAGGCTATTCCAGGCTATTCTCCTTCTGTGTTTTTCCTCCACTCTCCCTTCTTCCCCTTATCTTCTTTATAGCACCAAGCTATAAAGCATGAGATAAATATTTTAAATAGTGACACAGTATATCTCCATGGGGTACATATGCTCCCACAATCTACGTTTACACCCGTATGTTTGAATACAGCCCCATATAGCTTGTATGCTTCCCAAAGAGTGGTGGTTTTTTTTTTTTTTTATTTATTCCTGGAACACTCAGCACATATTCACACATTTCAATATTTTTCTGGCAGGGTCCTTTCTGATATGCTTGCCTACTGACATATCAACAGCATTTCAAGGCTCCGTTCAGATGGCACCTCTTCTGAATTTTTCTGGCATCCCCTTAGGTACCTTTCTTAGGGTGGTTTCATCATCTCAGTTGGTGAGCTAATCCTCTCTTGTGGATTTATTTACTAGCTTGATGTGAGCAGAACTCTAATCTGCAATTCTTTGGTGCTAACTTTGATTCTGACTGCAGGCTAACATGTCTACCAATCACTTACTGAATATCTTCCCATGACTAACTAGTGTGCATGTTGGAGGACGACGCACCCTAAATGACATGTTAGTAGCTCCTAAATTCACACACATGAACGCACAGAGGTGCATATACTATACATACCTCCTCCAAGATATCAATGGACACATTTTCTTATCCTATCCATAAAAGCAATTTGAGTAATCTGATGGACCGATTATTTTTTAAAATGTGTATGTTACAGAGAAAATTGCTGTTTTCTGAGCGTTTCTTCATGCACTTCCTTGTGTAGCATTTTACCAAGGTACCCATGATCCCTAATAACCTAGTGCACTAGATCCTGGAGGTCCCTGCCTTACATAGGCACTAAGGAACCTCAACTGACCACCCACATGAGCCTTGAGCCATACATCTGTTAAAAGGAAGGCCTTGGGGGCACAAGAGTGAAGTGCAGGATGCTTTGAGATTTGGGAATCCATAAAGTTTATGTGCAATTTACTATGTTAAATTATTTGAAATTGCACTTGACTTTAAGTCCACCTTATATAAATTGAGACTCTTCTGATGCTCTTATATTCTATCTGGAAAGAGATCCACAGCCCCATTTAAAAAATGTTCCTTATAAGCCAAACAGAAGTATTATAGCTAGATGGGAGTTTGTTCCAACATGGGATGAGAGGAAGAGATGAAACTGATGTGCATTTCTAGCACCTTCTAGATACAACAGAGAAAATGGGTCTTTATTTACTGGAAATTGCTATGGTAATTTCTACCAATAGTGGCTTACACATTCACACTTGTTTCTCAGGCTGTATGAATACCTATCCTTTAAGAGGACTTGCAGGCCAAAAGGAAATTAAGGCACTCTAGTAGGTCCCTTTCATTTGTCAAATAAATTAACATCAACTATTAATGGATTACATATTGATCATTTTTAAAAGGCATTATATTCTGCTTAAATCTGAAGCACCAACAGATTTAAATTTCATATCATTTATCCATACATTGTAAATTGAAAGCTAACGAAGCATGGATATATTTTATTCAATTAGATTAAAAATCAAATACATCCTGGGTTCAGAGATAGCAAAAAAAATTCAATTGTTTTTTAATGAGGGGCTTTCATTTAATGAGGGGCTTTCAAATTTGTAATGCAACAATTTATTCAGAAGAAATCATTAAAATACGTGGGGGAGAAACAACATCAGGATGTTCAGGGTGAGAAATTTGTTTCATAAACTCATGTAGAGATTCCTCACTGCTACCTCCATGTCACTTTCTGGATTTCTAAAAGACTCCCCATTTTCTTTCATAAACTCCCTAAATAAACTGTAGCCTGACTGAGCTACACTGTATGTAATTTGACTAGGATTTTTTTCAATGAAAATGTTAAATCCATCAGTTTATATAAAAATTTATAGCTGCATAATAAAATAATGGTTTTATTCTCAGTTTCATTTCCTCCACACAGTAGAGAAGCCAACTTCATGAATAATTCCCAGCAATGCCCAAGTTAAAATCTTCTGGTGTGTTGGAAGCTAAAACCACTGATGAATCATCGTATTGATGAATGGCCACACAAATTCAGACCACACAAGACTCAAGCTGGGCCTAGAGGAGGTCAGGAATTGTCAAGAATTTCGACTTCTTTGTGAAAAAATTGATTGTTGAATTAATATTTTAAACTTATAATGTGGAAGACTTGACATGACAATCAATCATGACAATCACAACCTCTTTGTGATCTTTTTCTACTCTGTGACACAGTTCATGGTTGGATTGAATTAAATAATTGATAATAGTTACCACAAGGTTGTTCCAAAAGTAAATTGTGTTTAAATGAACTAAACGCTTTTCTTTCCTCAAAAAAGGTTTTTAAATTGTTTTTAACAAAAGAGATAATAACATACACTAAAAAATATACATCAGATCATAACATATAATATTTTTTAAATGAGAGACCTAGCTATTGAGACCCCTACCCGTCATTTCTAGAGTGCTGTCAGGGCTATGATTAGTACTATTACCCACTTAAGTTTCTATCATATTACTTCAAAACTGGAAAATACTATTTGTAAATTGTATTCTAAAATAATTGACTGTCATTCTTATTTTAGTTAAGGGTTTGTGGATCAGAATATTAATTTCAATAAATCATACAGTTTGCCTCCCTGTCATTACAGCTGTACAAGGTCCAATCACAACTTGGTTTTACTGCTATTTGTTATTGCTTTTTCCATACCACCTTTCTCTGTTGGCCTATATACCAAACTTTAAAATAGGGCTAGTAGACACTACTCAGCCTTCAAGAAGAAATCAGTCTCATTTCTCCTGACAAGGAAAACCAGAATCACACATAACTGTTTTTAAAATAAATTTCATTTTTTAGAACAGTTTTAGGAGCACAGCAAAATTGAGCAGAAGACAGAGAGCTTTCCCATATAGCCCCAGTCCTCACTGAGCCTCCCCTACTATCAAAATCCCAATCAAGTGGAGTATTTTTTGCAATCCATGAACCCATGTCAACACATCATCATCACTCAAAGTCCCCACTTTGATGTACATTCTATGGATTTTAAGAAATAGATAATGACACATCTCCATCATTATAATGCCTATAAAATAATCCCACTGCACTAAATGTTCTCTGTGCCTCACCCTCCCTTAATCCCTGGAAACTACTTATATCTATGGAAACTACTAAATTCGTAGTTTTTTTTTTTTCCAGAATGTCATATAGTTAGAATAACAAAATATGTAGAACTTTCAGATTGGCTTCTTCCACTTAGCAAAATTCAGTTAAAGTTCTATGTCTTTTCATGGCTCAATAATTCATTTATTATTGCTTAATAATATTCTGTTGTCTGAAGTTATCACAGTTTATCTGCTCTTTCATCTGTGAAGGACATCTTAGATGCTTCCAAGTTTTGGTAATTATTAATAAAGCTGCTATGCAGATGCATGTCGATTTTTGCATGAACACAAGTTTAAAACACATTTGGATAAATACTAAGGAGAACAATTGCTGAATCTTATGGTAAGAGTATGTTGAGTTTTGTAAGAAACTGCTAAACTGCTAAACTGGCTGTACCATTTTGTGTGCCCACGAGCATGATGAGAGTTCCTGTTGCTCCACATCCTGGCCAACGTTTCATATCATCAGAGTTTTGAATTTTGGTCATCAAATAGGAGTGTAGTGGTATCTCACTGTTTTAAATTGTAATTCTCTAATTACATATAATATGGAACATTTTTTCTATGCCTATTTGGCATTTATATATCTTCATTGTTCAAATATTCTGCCCGTTTTAAGCAGATTATTTGTTTTCATATTTGAGTTTTCAAGACTTCTTTGTATAGTTCAGAAAATAGTCATTTCTTAGATATGTCTTTTTCAAGTATATTCACACAGTCTGTGGCTTCTCTTTTCATTCTCTTTATGGTATGTTTTGCAGAGCAGGTTTTAATTATAATGAAGTCCAGCTTATAAATAATTGGTTTCATGGGTCAATGCCTCTGATGAGATCATATAAATTTTCTCTTATGTTATCTTCTAGGAGTTTTATTGCTTTGCATTTCACATTTAGGTGTATGATACATTTTTAGTTAATTTTGTGAAGGATCTAAGGTCCATGTGGATGTTCAGGATGTTTAGCACATTTTACTGGAATGTACATCATTTTCCCTTTGCATTGCCTTTCTTTGTTTGACAAAGATTAGTTGACTTTTATTTATGTGAGCTGGTTTCTGAAATCTCTATTCTATTCCATCAATCAGTTTTTCTGTTCTTTTTCCCATAGCACATTGTCTTGATTACCATAGCTTTATTGTAAGTCTTGAAGTCAGGTAATGTCTGTCCTCAAATTTTCTTCTCATCATTACTATGTTGGCAATTCTGGGTGGTTGACCTTTTCATATGAACTTTGGAATCAGTTTTTCTATATATACAAAAATAACCTATTGGAATTTTGATTAGGGTTGCATTGAATCTATAGATCAAGTTAGTGAGAAATGATGATACCTTGTCAATATTGACTTTTCCTATCCATGAACATGAAACATCTCTCCTTTAATTATTTTTTAACATTTCTTCAGAGTTTTGTAGTTTTGCTCATAAGATAAGGTGCTTTTTTTTTTTCAGATTTATACCTAAGTACTTCATTTTTGAGAGTACCAATGTAAATAGTATTAGGTTTTTAATTTCAAATTCCACTTCTTCATTTTTGGTATATAGGAAAGCAATTGACTTTTATATACTAACCTCGTATGTTGCAATTTTGCTATAATTGTTTATTAGTTCTAGGAGGTTTTTGTCCACACTTTAGGATTTTCACATAGGCAAACATGTTATCTGTGAACAAATGCACTTTTATTTTTTCCTTCCCAATCTGTATACCTTATCATTTCATTTTCTTTTCTCATTCTCTTTTCTTATCTTATTGCATTAGCTGGGACTTTCAGTACAATTTTGAAAAGGAGTGGTAAAAGAGAACATGCTTGCTTTGATCCTAATCTTAGCAGACATTTTCAAATTACTCGCCATTAAATATATGATGTTGGCTATAACATCACCAAGATTTGCTTATCAAGTTGAGAACATTCCCCTCCACTTCCACTTTGCTGAAAGTTTCTGTTGTGAATGGATATTAGATTTTGCCAAATGCTTTTACAGCATCTATTGATTTGGTCACAGGGATTTTCTTTATCCTGCAGATATGATGGATTTTATTAATGGATTTTCAAATGTAAAGTAGGCTTGAATACATAAAATAAATCCTATATAGTTGTGTGATAAAATTCTCCTAATACACTGCTCAATTTGATCTGTTAATATTTTGCTGAAGATTTTTTCATTTATACTTATGAAAAATATTAGTCTGTATGACTCTATTCTTGTACTTTTTTTTCTGGTTTTGGTATTAGGGAAATTCTGACCTTATACAATGAGAAAATAGACCTCTGACTCTATGTTCTGTAATAAACTGCAGAGCATTGGCCTAATTTCTTCATGAGATGTTTGGTAGAGTTCACCAGTGAACCCATCTTGAACTGGGGCTTTCTGGTAATTAGATGGTAATTAAATATTAACTGAATTTATTTAATAGATATAACCCTACTCAGATTGTCTGTTTCTTCTTATGTTTTGGCAGATTGATCTTTTAAGAAACTGGTTCATTTTATCTAAGTTATCAAATTTTTAAACTTACAGTTGTTCATAATATTCTTTTATTATCTTCTTAATGTTCATGGGATCTGTAGCAATGTCTCTGATTTAATTTCTGATATTAGTAATTTTGTTTTCTCTCCCCCCCTGTTTTTTTTTTCTTTTTTTTTTTTAGCCTGGCTAGTCTTATCAATTTTTGTAGTATTTTCAAAACACAAACTTTTGCTTTATTGATTTCTTATTTTCCAATGTATTGATTTATGTGCTTACTTTTATTACTTTTTCCCACTTACTTTTTTTTTTTTTTTTTTTTATTGTGGAGAAGGGGCAGGGAAAGAAGGCGGGGGAAGAGGTGAGTGACAGGGTCGGGCCAGTGGCATGGTACCACATTGGCTGTATCTAGGTAGAGGCAGTTTCAGGCCGGGCCTTGCTGA
>CAUYPK010036750.1:0-12265 GCA_963574355.1 Loris lydekkerianus | reverse complement strand
ACTAGAAGTAGATCCATCAAGCTACTTTTGCGTAGCAATGACTCAGAAAGGCCCAGCCTGAAACTGCCTCTACCTAGACCCAGCCAAAATGGTACCATGCCATTGGCCCAACCCTGTCACGCACCTCATCCCCCTCCTTCTTTCCCCACCCCTTCCCCACACTCTATATAAGTGGCTGCTTGACGCAAGAAAGTTGAGTTCCTGCTTGAAAAAAAAAAAAAAAAAAAAAATGAAAACAGAAAGGAAGAGCAAAGAGAGGGAAGGAGGGAGGGGAGTGGGGCTTTGGTGTGTGCCACACTTTTTGGGCACAACACACGACTGTAAGAAGGACTTTACCTAAAAAATGCAATCAGTGTAACCTGGTTTATTGTACCCTCAATGAATCCCCAACAATAAAAAATAAAGAAATGAAAAAAAAAAAAAAAAAAAACCCAACACAAAACAAAAATAAAAACCAGTGTCCCGGCACAGAGTGAGCAACATATGAGTATTTATTACATTAAAACTTAAAGCCGTGAAGGCTATTTTAACCAGTTTGATGAAATTGCCAGTGTTTTATAAATATTTGGCTTGAACATTCTCACCACCAGACCAAAAATGAAACTTCTGAATCAGAATAAAATTTTGCCAAGTTCATCTTAGTGAATATAAATGTACTTGATGTCTTGTTACCAGAAATTAATGTTCTGCAATTTATGTAGTAAACTTCTTTGAATGAACAAAAAATTCACCAATTGCTACCCCAGAGCTCAAAATTTCTTGACTATTAACATACAGCATAATTCTTATAATGAGTAAAATGTTGTGATTATCTCAAAAATAATGCAAAAACTTAGTTATTTGCCAGACATTGATTAGGGGTACCTTAACATGATGTTTTGGGTTCAATTTAACCATCATTTATGCTTTTCCTATAATTATTTGTGTGTGTGTATGTTTTTTTCTCATCATAGATCTATAATCATATAGCACTAGTACTTGTATAAGAAATTCTTCTTACAACTTATTTTATTCCATTTCCCAGAGGACACAGGCAACCCATCAAACGTAATAGGATAACCCAGAGTCATTAATATTGGGTTTTACAGTGAAGTTTTGACTCGCACTGAAACCTGAATTTGATACTCTGGCAACATATTTCCAATAAAACAAAAAAGTTAAACATACAGAAGCCTGACTCATCAGCATCGGGAAACTCTTCACACTTTGTCTGCTGAGTTCATTTGACAACTCTCTTCCACGCCTGCAGTCATCAGTCCACTTAGATAAATCTGCACACTAAGGTGGAACATCTTTCCATGTCTGAGAAAATGAATAAAGACTGGAAATGGCAGAGAGTGACTTCAGTGCACAGAAATAGCTCTTTCTGTACTGAGGCTCATAAAATAAGGGATGCAATGTTTACCTGCAGAGAAGGACTAATCCTCTCAGGTACTATGTCTGAGGCCAATATTTTGAGAATTACCAATAATGAGATGACCCTTGTGTATTTTTGTTTAAGTCTAGTGCTTTAGCTGGAATGGAACTTAGAAATTAGCATACAAATTAAAGGAACCATAAGCGTCCGTGATCCAGTCACTTGTGTTTTACAAGTCAAATTATAACTTCTACTTTAGAAGAGATGAAATACCACATTGTATTACACATGTTACTTTCCTGCTTTTTATACATCCCAGAACACTTCTTTCTCAACTATTATAAAAATATTGTAAATGAGCAGTGGAGCAAAGCACAGACGTGGGGCAGAAGGGCTGCACTTCTGAACACAGCTGGGACGTTTATAACTAACTTCCAAAGCCCAGACTACCCATCTGTAAGAGGAAAACTGGATCTTTAACTTTTAAAGCAGGAGGAGGGGAACGTATTCCCTCTTTAAAGTTGTAGATAAGCAGAGAAGTGACACACCATCCCCTGCCTGTACTGAAGTCCTTCATTGCTTCTGTAACTCACTGACATTGCTCACAGATAAATGTGTGGAGGATAAATGTGTGGAGTTAACAGACTCTCCTTTCTTGAATGTATCTAGATATTTCTGAGTCTGCAAATTGAGACAAGTGCTTTTCAAAGTAAGTGGTTTCTGTCTCTCATTTATTTTAATGATGCTAACCACAATTTTTTTTTTTTTTTTTACAGTCACTTGGTAAACTTTAAAAATAAACATCAAAATCTAAGCTCCACTCAGAAATTCTGTATTAATTCAATTAGAGTGGAGCTTGGACAAAGATTTTTTTACAAGTACCCCAAGCAAGTAAATAGTAGATTTTAGTACAAGCACTTAAACCAGTGGTTCTCAACCTTCCTAATGCCTCCTAATACCGTGACCCTTTAATACAGTACCTCATGTTGTGATGACCCCCAACCATAAAATTATTTTCATTGCTACCTCATAACTGTAATTTTGCTACTGTTATGCATGGTAATGTAAATATCTGATATGCAGGATGAATTTTCATTGTTACAAAGGGGTCGCGACCCACAGGTTAAGAACCACTGACCTAAACATAAAGAAGCGTTGTTTGTCTTAATTATACAATTTAAATATATATGTAACAAGTACAAAAATAGACTTGTTTTCTTTATAGTTGAATTCCTGAAAATGCCTGAAGAAAGGTGAGTTTGTAAAAAAATGTGTTATTGGCTTAGACATGTGAGAAAAACTTCAAAGTTGTAAAAATTATAAGAATTCTGCTAAATCGCTCAGCAACAATTGTTTAATTCTTTTTACACTTAAACTGAAATCAGAAATGAAAGAAGATATAAGTATGAGTTATACAAGAAAGATCCTGTGTATTGTGTAGTGATGTGAAAATACTTGAGATTAAAACATGTTCTTTGGACTTAAACTTGCACTTCAGGCAAAGACGATGCAGCCTTCTTTTTCCCACGTCCTCACCCTCACAACTGATCCACCTTAGATATAACACAACTAGCAAGTAAAGGAAAATGTGTTTTAAAAGAAAAGTGACTGCCCAAGGACCTCTGGACTGAAAAGGCGACCTAGCAGTGTGTTCCCTGGGTTTCCTTATTGTCACCAATGTTTTCTAGAAACAGAGCTAGACATAAGCTTCTGTATATCACCAACAGACATTGAAAAAGGCAAAAAACAACCAAAATGCTAAAAAAAAACCTGTTTCCTCTCTACCCAAAGGACGAGGAAAATCATGGTCTGACAACAACAACAAAATATTGGCCATATCTGTTCTCTTGAAAGTATGAAAAAACTAAGAGCAATTCTTCCCCCCTCCCCCGACCATAGAAAGCTGAATACACACATCCAGCAAAACCTAGAACTAAACTTCAGGGCCTAAGGTACTACCTGGTGAGAGAAGGAAGGAAGGAAGGAAGGAGGAAGGAAGGAAGGAAGGAAGGAAGGAAGGAGGGAGGGAGGGAGGAAGGGAGGAAGGAAGGAAGGAAGGGAAGGAAGGAAGGAAGGAAGGAAGGAAGGAAGGAAGGAAGGAAGGAAGGAAAATAGGAATTCAAAGCCTCAAAATACAATATCCAAAATTTCCAGAAAACAACTGAAAATCACCTGTCATACCAAAAACCAATAAATTACACCTGGAAAGAAAACAGGTGATCAAAAGGAGATGGCACTGAGATGACTTGTGTATTGTAGTTATCTCAATATTTTTCAAAGCCATCTGAAAATGCTTCAATAAACATCTAGTAATTCACTTTTTCAAAACATAAAATTTCAGAAAAGAATAGATGTGAGAAAAAATGAGTCAAATGGAATTTTTAGAACATAAAAATATGATATCTACAATAAAAAAGTTCAGAGGGTGGCTCAACAGAAGAACGGAAAGGACTGAAGGAAAATAATAGAAGTAAAAGATAAAATAATGTAAGTGTATTCTATCTAAACAACACAGAGAAAAAGATGGGGAAAACGAATGTAGTGTCAGATACATACGGTGACAATTGGTCTAACAGTAGTGCTATTAGAAACACAAAAGGAAAAGATAAAGATGGAGAAGAAAGCATACCCAAAGAAATCAATTCCTAAAAACTGCCTGAACTTGATAAAAGACATAAACATACAAGTCCAAGAAGCTGAAGAAAGCTTAAATAGGTTAAATGAGAAGAATTATACAACAAGACACATTGTAATTAAATGTTTGAAAACTAAAGCCAAATTCTACAGAGAAGCCAGAGAGAAATGATGCCTTGTCTAGGGAAAAGCAATCCAAACGACATGTCCTCTGATATGGCGAAGGCCAGAAGAAAGGGAAACAAAAACTATCATTTGTTGAAAGAAAGAAACTGTCCACCTATATCTTTCCAGAATAAATGAAGGGAAATCAAGTCATTTTCAGTTGAAAGAATTAGTAAACTTGAGATCAGATCAATAAAATTTGTCCAATCTAAACAACAGAGCAAAAGTCCATTATTCCTTTCATTCACTGAAGCTAAATGCTGGGCATCCTCCTAGCTGGATGGATGGCCTTTCTCTGCTTTAGGCACTGCCAGGTGTCCGAGTTCTAACTGGTGCTGTGGGTGTAGAAGTGACGTGTTCTGTCTCGAGGCCTCCCCTGGGGAGCCTCCCACTGGTACTGTTTCATGCTCTTCCCTCTCCCAGCATTTCCCTTTCCAGTCACTGACCTTGAGACATGCAGGACAGCACCTCCTGCGTCTTTAGATAAATGGATCCTCCAGAGCCATTGTGTTCAACAGAACATAGAACTTCAAACTTCAGGTGATGGAGAGTGAAATTTCAATTCTATTGAGTCACTATATGTTTGAACCTTTTTATTACACCAGTCTGGTAGAATGGTGATAAATGATAATATTATAATGGGTTCATTGAGATAATTAAATGAGACAATCCAGTAGTCACATAAATCATTGCCTAACACATAAGCCCCTTCTAATGGATTTAAAAGATTAAAAAAAAATCACATAATTCAGTGATTCCTTGTAACAACATTTTTTTCATTTTTGTTTGTCTGTTTTTAACAAGCTGATAGAAGAAAATTTAGTATCTTCTAGGTTCTATGTGCAAAACCATAATCAGGCCTATGACTGATGGTAGTTGGTGAATGTGTCTTATTGAAAGAGTGCAAAGTAATCAGAATGAGGTCAAGAAAAATACTTAATGTTTTATAAAAGTTTCTAATGTTGTGGGTCAGCCTAGATTCTGCATATGGTAATGTGCTGATTAATGTCTTGTTCTTTTGCTCTTTTTGTGTCACTTGCTGTGGGGGAGGAACTCGTAGTCCATTAACACTATTTGTTCAATTATTAAAGCAATTATTTTCTTGATTAAGAAAGAGAATAATTATTATTTTTTAAGGATTGAATGAATTGAAAGCTAAAAAAAAATTGTGTTTTTTTTCCTAGGCTAAAGACCTAAAATTATTATTTTACTAATTGCAGTTAATTGAGTTTGCTCTATGCTATTACCCAAGATCAAATTAATAATAGAGTAATTACAACACTAACATTAACATTAGTATAGGTCATCACCTTCAGATATTCTAGCATTTATCACTAGAATTTTCTAATGCATGTGTCTTAAAAGTAGGACAGGTGGTTTCAAAGTGATAATTAAATCATGACCATGTTGTGACATTCTGAGATGATATCATCATTTGACGGAAAAGGTAGGTTCTCACCATCAAGAGGGAGCTGATATCTACATGCTTTTTTTTTTAAAATTAATGATGATCTAGAAAAATTATTTTAAGAATTCTCTTTCTAAACATGCCATCATATTTGTTATAATAATATGCTCATGGTACTAATAGTGGAAAATGGGTATCTCTGACATTTTAATTAGAGAGAAGCTAAAGCAGAAAATGACTAGAAATCTTGCCCACGGTCACACTGTAAATTTCAAAACCAGCAATGCACATATCATTTTGTTGCCAAGGTACCCAAGTTTATACTGCCATCTCATCTAAAAAAATATTTTCCTACATAATACCACAACCAGAATTCTCGTTAAGCTGTAGTAGTCTTCACTACACCGGCAAAATACTCATGACACATACAATGTCCTCATGCTTGGGTGACCTATTGGCAATAGCCCGAGACTCTGTCATTTCAAGCTCTCTTAATTAACAGCCGCCACTGGATTGATTCAGCAGTCAGCTCTTTCAGAAAGCTCGCAGTCCTCACCCCGAGCTACTCTGTCCATCCCAGGTCACTGCCCTCCCTCTGAGGCTCTACACTTCTGGGAAGTTCCCAGATGGCCCTTTGCATTCATTTTCTACTCACCCGATTCTTTCCTCCTCAATTTTCTAACTTTTCAAAAATAACTGAGGAACATGAAGCATTTCCTCACAGAGCACCCTGCTAAATTTAAAAGTTTCATATCTATGTCACTTTTTAGTTTTAGTGATTAAATCATTTGGTACTTCCTGGAAAATAAGTCAGAGTAACAAAATTTCTTAAAATAACATTTCCAGTACAGTAGTGAGTGTCTATAATCCCAGCACTTTGGAAGACTAAGATGGGACGATCCCTCGAAGCCAGGAGTTCCACACTAGCCTGGGTTACATAGTGAGATCCATAGATATCAAATACAAAAATAAGAAAAGTTAAGCATGGTGATGCCTGCCTGTAGTCCTAGCTACTGGGGAGACTGAGGCAGGAGCCTCAGATTTCAAGACTGCAGAGAGCTGTGATTATGTCACTACACTGCACGACACTGCAATTAGCAGCATGAACCTGAGTGAGATCCTGTGTTTTAAAAAAATAATAAAAGTAGTAACTTCGTAAGCACTCTGCAAATCACACAGATCTAATGGTTATTTGTAGTAGATTCTTCTTGTTCGTGCCCAAATTCAGCACTGCTTTCTATGTTTTTACAATAATTTTTAAATTACACAGGCGATTCTTGTTTATTATAAATTGCCAAAAATATTAGAATGCAAAAACCAGAAGAAGGTTTTGTTTTTACTGTACAAGCACTTATGTATAATGGCCATTAGCACGTGGAGGTTGCTCTTCCAGATGGGTTCTCCTGTTTCACTCTGATTTCTCATCATGGTCCCGTCTGCTAAGTGGCTAACGGATCCCCAAACCTGGCATTTTTTCAGAATCCTTACCTATTCTTTATAGGGTCATCTGGCTTTTCATCTATTCTTTCTCAGATCTATTATTTATGGTATAAATGTTGCCTTTTCATACTCAGTCTCATGGATCTTGTAACACAAAGCCTTGTTCTCTCAAAGCCCTTCTCTGCTGTGGACTTCAAAAGTCAATTTTTCTATACTCAGAGTTGGGAAATGATTCTTTCTCTACATATTTCTATGGTAACAACCCTGGACTGAGGTCACTGTATAAATAAAAACTTCCCTGCTACTACAGAAAAAGGAATTAGAAAAATCACCTAAGCTTATGTTAAAATAAAACATATGTATGGAGGGGCAGTGCATAATTATTAAGTATATTTACTTCAAATTTCCTTAACAAAAACTAAGATGACAATTATTAGCAATATATTTTCCTTTTTGATGCATTATAAATATATTTCTATGCCAGTATATATTTATATAATTGTGCTTACTTTCCAATAACTATATGCTTTTCTGTTGTTTGAATATATTAACTTTAAGTGAGCTGTCCCTTACTGTTAAAAACATACTATAGTAAACATCTCTACACCCATATTAGTGAAAATATCTAGAATTAAGAGATGAAGGGTTAGTCATGTTTGAAATGTCATGTAGTTTTATCAGATGCCATCCATAAACTAGGTAAGGAATCTAAACATTGTTAATGCCAGTTTCTAAAAACAGAGACAAACAGTCCTGCCTCTTCAGTCTTTTGACAGCATAAGAATTTGATCATTCCTTGAAAAGATCCAAAACATACAATAACTCCCCATGAACTGTGGTTTCTCTTTCCTGGTTTCAGTTACTTGCAGTACACAGTGCAAGGAGGTATGTCGGGAGAGATGGCACATTCACAAAACTTATTACACTATATTGTTTTCTTGTTCTTTTTAAAAATAATTTATAGTTGCTAATCTCAAATTAGTAAATTAAATGGAATTATCAGTATATGTGCATCAGAAAAATCATAGCATAGAAAGGGTTTGGTATCATTCACGGTTTCAGGCATCCATGGCTGTCTTGGGACATGTCCCTGTGAATAAGAGGGCTACTGTGATTTATAATTACTGATATTAACACAAAATTCATAGAAGGTAAGTCTTTATTTTTATAATACTTCCCTTAAGAAAATAATTATAGGGTGGTGTCTGTGGCTCAGTGAGTAGGGTGCCGGCCCCATATATCAAGGGTGGCAGGTTCAAGCAGGTTCAGGCCAAGCTGCAATAAGAAAATGGCCAGGCATTGTGGCGGGCACCTGTGGTCACAGCTACTTGGGAGGCTGAAGCAAGAGAATCGCCTAAGCCCAGGAGCTGGAGGTTGCTGTGGGCTGTGTGACACCATGGAACTCTACCAGGGGCGACAAAAGTGAGACTCTGTCTCTAAAATAAATAAATAAATAAATAAATAAATAAATTTATGTATATATATATATAATTTTTTTATTTCAAAAGACTTAGAAGCATGAGAAGTTGTTGGTCATGTAGGTAGTTTGTATTGTAGGAATGTCTGGATTAGTGTTCCCGACGGCAGACTAGTGTCCGTTACACACAGTAGGAAGTTCTTCTTCCTTCAACCTGCTCCCATCTCCTACCTCTCTGAGTCTCACATGGCCATTGCACCATTCTGTATGCCCCGGAGTACACAAAGCTTCCTTCTCACTTATTCATGTAAGTGAGAACATGCAGCATCTGGTTTTCCATTTCTGCATCACTTCACGGAGGATGATGACTTTCAGTTCTATTCAATTTGCTGCCAAAGACATTATTTAATTGTTTTTTTATGGCTGAGTACTATTTTTTGGAGTGTGTGTGTGTGTGTGTGTTTTCTTTCTTTTTCTTTTTTATTTTTCTTTTTATTTTTTGACATAATGACCTCTTTCCATTTGTGTAGATACCCAGTAGAGGAGTTGTTGGCTTAAATCATAGATCTACTTTTAGATCTTTGAGAAATATCCATACTGTTTTCCAGAGAGGTTGTACTAATTTACACTCCCACCAACAGTGTGTAAGCAGTCCTTTTTCACTTTATCTCTGTCAGGATCTATTGTGCTTCGACTTCTTAATAATGGGATCAGGTGGTATCTCATTGTGGTTTTAATTTGCATTTCTCTGATGGTTAGTGATGTTAAGCAGTTTTCCATACGTTGTCTGCAATTTGAATAACTTCTTTTGAAAAGTGTCTATTCATTCCATTAGCCCACTTTTTAATGGAATTATTCGGTTTTACTTGTGGATTTGTTTGTGTTTCTTGTATATCTGGCTATCTGTCCTTTGATGTATAGTTTGGAATGTTTTATCATATTCTGTAAGCTGTCTCTTTACTCTGTGCACTGTTCCTTTTGCTATACAGAAGCTTTTTATTTTCACAAAGACCCATTTATGTTTATTTTTATAAAATTTGCTTTTTGTGTCTAAGTCATAAATTTTTTCCATAGGCCACTCTCTAGAATAGATTTTATTAGGTTTACTTTTATACTTTTTATTGCTTCAGCTCTTACATTTAAATCTTGGTGAGAGCAAGATGGCAGCCGAGTAACAGCTTCTCAGCAACTGGGCACCGTGAGTCTGGGGAGATAAGACTCCAGGCATCTCTGGAGTTGGATCTGCCTATAATCATCCCTTTGAGGATACAGGGAGTCAGCAAGAAACTTCTTGACCCCAAGAGGAGGGCAAAAACAGTGGAAAACTGCCAAGTGGTCACGTGTGTCCGATCAGTCTAATCCCTCCGGCAGCTATAAGTACAGCAGCAGTAAGACTGCAAACCCCAAAGGCCTTACCTGTGAACTGCTTTGGTGTTTTTAGACTTGGCACTCACTTGAACTGCCTTGGGGCGAGTTTGAGCAGGAGTGTGGAGAACTTTGGTCATTGTCTAGGGCCCTAGACTGAGGTGCTGAGCCGGACAGAGCTAATAGTGTTTGGCTGTGGGTTGCAGGGAACCATTGTGAGAGAACTGACCTGGCAAGCTCCGCCATCAGGGTTGCAGAGCAAGGATCCGGCAGGAGCTGGTAACCTGGTGACTAAGCAGCCTAAAGGCAGGGACTGAGCCACCTTACAGCTATAACCCTCAGGGGCAGAGTGAGACCAGTTTTGGCACACTGGGTAAGTGGATAGCCAATTCAGCAGTGGTCCCAGCTACAAGCACTTTCCTGGGAAAGCTTGTGCTTAGCCAAGTTTGGAAGTTTAAAGTGCCTTTTAAGAGAGCTGAAGAGAGATTTAGGGTGTCCACCCTGTGAGGTTTGAGAAATCGGTGGAGGCCTCCAGTCTTGTCAGCATTGTGATTCACATCTCATACCCCAGAAGACAACCTGTTTCCCAGACAATATTCAACAAGATATATACTGCTTTGTTTTTGGTTGTTTTTGTTGTTGTTGTTGTTGTTGTTGTTTGTTTTTTGTTTATTTTGTTGTTGTTGTTTTGTTTTTTAATTTCAACCTTTTCCGTACAGATTTTTTCTTTTCTTTCCTTTTTTCCTTTCTTTTCTTTCTCTATTTTTCTAGTTTAAATACAATTTCCCATTGCTGCCTTTTTCAATAATTACAACTTCATTTTTGCTTCTGTTTCTACCCCTATTATTTGGTTTTTCACCCAATTTTATCCCATAAAGTTTTCTGTTTGCTTGTTTTGGTTTGATTTATAGCATTTTTGTCTTTCCTCTCTAATTGGTGGAGGTGGGCTACTGTGTCCCATCAGGCTAGCAAAGAGCTGCTGACCTCAAGGGAACCATCCAACTGGGCACCCCCAGAGGTGTTTTTTTTTTTGCTTTTTTTTTTTAGATTGTGTCAAAGTACCCTACTATATTGCTCTGTCTCCCTCATTCTGTGCTTCTCTTCTTTTTGTTAATATTCTCTTTTACCCACCCCCTCTCCTTTGTCTATTTTCTTTTCATTCTTTCTTTCTTTCTTTTTCTTTCTTCTATCCCTTCTTGCTCTTCAACCTTCTCAACCTTCTGGTCCTGTACCAAAAGGACTCATTGAAACCTTAGTCCACAGGCATGAGAACTTAAAGAGCAAGACAAAGTGAAAGGAAAATTAGGGCAAGGAAACAGAAAAAAGAAATCAC
This sequence comes from Loris lydekkerianus, assembly GCA_963574355.1. Lineage (NCBI taxonomy): Eukaryota > Metazoa > Chordata > Mammalia > Primates > Lorisidae > Loris > Loris lydekkerianus. Next base: position 1,146 of record CAUYPK010036750.1, on the reverse strand, counting down.
TCATGAGGAAGAATCAACAGAAAACTCTAGGCAACATGAAGAACCAGTCCAGAGCAATCCCTCCAAGGGACCATGAGGTAGCTACTGAAGAGGATTCTACCTATAAAGAAATGTTAGGAATGACAGAAAGAAAATTTAGAATACACATCTGAAAACAATGAAGAAAATGATGGAAACAATGAGGAAAACTGCTAATAAAGTGGAAAATAACCAAAAGGAAATCCAAAAACAGAATCAAATAAGAGATGAATGATATGAAGACTATAGAAAGAATATAGCAGAGCTGAAGGAACTGAAGCAGTCAATTAGGGAACTTAGAGATGCAATGGAAAGTATCAGCAACAGGTTAGACCATGCAGAAGAAATAATTCCAGAAGTAGAGGATGAAGTTCTTGAGATAACTCAGGTAGTTAAAGAGGCAGAAAAGAAGAGAGAGAAAGCAGAACGTTCACTGTCAGAATTATGGGACTGTATGAATCGTTCCAACATACAAGTTATAGGAATCCCAGAAGGGGAAGAAGAATGCCCCAGAGGAATGGAAGCCATACTAGAGAATATTCTAAATGAAAATTTCCCAAATATCACCAAAGATTCTGACACACTGCTTTCAGAGGGATCTCAGACCCCAGGTCACCTCAACCCTAACCGAGCTGCTCCAAGATACATTGTGATGAACCTGTCCAAAGTCAAGACAAAAGAAAAGATTCTGCAAGCTGCCAGGAGTAAGCGCCAGTTGACCTACAGGGGCAAATCCATCAGAGTGACTACAGACTTCTCTAATGAAACTTTCCAAGCATGAAGACAATGGTCATCTACCTTTAATCTACTTAAATAGAACAATTTCTAGCCCAGAATTCTGTATCCTGCTAAGCTAAGCTTTAAAATTGATGGAGAAATCAAATCATTTATGGATATACAAACATTGAGGAAGTCCACCACAACAAGACCAGCTCTACAGGAAATACTTCAACCTGTTCTACACACTGACCATCACAATAAATCAGCAGCAAAGTAAGAACTCAGAAATTAAAGGACAGAACCTAACCTCCACACTGATGCAAAAGATAAAACTAAGCAATGGACTCTCACAAAATAAGATGAATAGAATACTACCACACTTATCAATTATCTCAATAAATGTTAATG
>CAUYPK010036748.1:0-24141 GCA_963574355.1 Loris lydekkerianus | reverse complement strand
ATTACTAATTTTAAATATTTTTCCACTTGAATTGGTTTAAATATTTTTAGTTTTATATTTTGTTTATTATTTTTAAGTTGCAAATTTTGAAAATTTTAAGGCATTTAACTTTTTTTTTTTTTTTTTTTTTTTTTTTTTTGTCTGCATTTTCCTTGTTTAGAGCACTCTGGAATATTTTGTTCTCCATAGCTACAGTAATAACAAGGATGTAGTCACTGAATTTAATCATGAGAGAGATGTGTTTACTATGTTGGTGGGAAGTTGTCTAAATATTTGGTGATAGGAGAGAATCTTAGCTGCTGTTTCTGTTTTATTCCTTATTTGGAGCTCAGGTATAAAATCAATCTGTCATTTCCTTAAAAGCTACACCCCCTGATCTTTACCACCCATCCTTTCAATACATACTGCCACATTGTAGACTTGGGGAGAGATGGAATAACTCCAGTTTCCTAATACTTTCTGAAAACAATTAATACTGAAGTTGGAGTGTCAGCCCTTCAAATGAAAAAACAATCTACATAAATATAAAATCTAGAGGTGAACCATGATGCAACAAGGAGTTCAGTTTTCATATCCTGATCTCTATGAAAGCATGTTCTTTTATGTAAATCAAATTTTGTTAGTTTATTATGGTTATACACAGTATAATCAACTTTTTACTGGTAATTTTATACATTGATTTTTAAGTTAGTTCATCTCAATCATAAAAAGAATTCAACACAGTAATGCTAATCTTTTCATTAACTACATAGGCAAAAATCCCAAAATGTCTGTGTTTGAATCCATCCTTGGTGATTCTGATGTGATATGAATATTTCAATCAATCTTTTGTGATGCTGGATCACATTGCTCCAACGACGATGGTTGCCTTGTGGGAACATTAAACACCAGCACTAGTCTCATGATGTCATGTGAAACTAAGCAATTGTAATGGGCCATCTAACTTATCTTAGTCCTCTGTAACTAAATGTTCTAAAATAATTCTGAAGAAAATAAAGATGACTCTTTTCCAATGTTTTTATTATGTTAACTATCTTAGTTTATAAAACACTTGCATGTGTGTGCATACATATACAGGGTGGCCATAAAGTTTGCACACCACTTTAAATTTTGCATTAACTTCATGGCCACCCTGTATATAGCCACCCAAATGAGGGTTGTCCAGAAAGTATCCAGCCACATATCACATGAAAATTGTTAACATATGGATACTTTCCATACAACCTTTACATATGTATGTTTGTATCTATCTAGAATCTTATTTGTTGCTAGTAAGAACTCCATTAAGAAACTATTTTTAAGGTAGATACTATGAAGAAATTAGGACTAAATCAGTTAAATGTCTTAATATTGGATAATCAAGCATGTCATCACATTTTACATTTTGTGACACTAATATATAATTCATCTTTAGCATATGGCTGTTAATATTTACATGGGTGTTTATTATTTACAAATTCCAGCAATAGTTAATTTTGAGTATAATTTGATAGCAAATAGAAATGATTTGATAGCATTTAATATAATCTATGAAATATTATGTACTATTCATATGTGTATTACAATACTCATGATACATAGGAGACAAATAAAAATTCTAAGATGAAGTCAAGCTAGTGAATGATTTTTGTGAAATACGCTATTAAGCAAAAAGTCATTTTTGTTTTACATGTATCTATAATATCATAGAACACTTTCTTATTGTGAAGACCTCTTAAAACCCATCTGAATATTTACTGTTTATAAAGTATAGTTTTCATCAAAAAAAAAAATATGGAAATAATATGGAAGCTGCGTTGATATGTGTGTTTTTTTGTTTGTTTTTCTTGAAACAGAGTCCTGCTTTGTTGCCCTTGGTAAAGTGCCATGGCATCATAGCTCACAGCAACCTCAAACTCTTGGGTGCAAGTGATTTAATCTCTTGCCTCAGTGTCTTGAGTAGCTGGGACTACAGGCACCCACCACAAAGCCCAGCTCTTTTTACAGATGAGGTCTCACTCTGGCTCAAGCTGATCTTGAACCCGTGAGCTCAGACAATCCACCCACCTCTGCCTCCCAAGTGCTAGGTTTATAGACATGAGCCACTGGCCCCAGCTGATTATTTTTAACCTGTTTGGTACCTCCCCGTTGACAGGCTGTATTAGAATATAGAAGGATATAGATATATAACTATTAAAGTATTTATAATGCAGGTGGACAAACAAGACACATAAACATAACATTATAAGAGAAAAGGTGAGTTATCAAGGAATTTGGGACCCAGGCATAAGGCAAACTTACTGTGGTAAATCATATCTCATGGACAACCTAAGCCCATTAGCAGGGGTTGACATTGACACCAGGGATGGAGATCTATGGGTAGAAACCTTAGGCTGCCTTGACAGGTGATGCAACGTGAAATAAAGGTGTGGCCACAGAGAGACAGTGGATTCTTAGCCCCAAAGGCTAAGAGATTCAGGAGAGCTGGCTACAGATATTTGGAAAAGGAGGGTTGTGTACCAACAAATCAAGCTGTTAGCCTTGAAGGTGTGCCAGGAGACAATCTGCAAAATTTTAGACATGTGAAAGAAATCTGGTAGCAAACAGGATAAACCCAGCCACAAGTGCTAAAGTTTAGGGCTCTGAAATCTTACAGACAGCTTTCTATTCTTAGTGTCATTAAATTTTAACAGTTCTACCTGAAATAAGTTATTTGGTCTCCAAAGTCTTAGTTTTTTCCATCTGTAAAATGGTGACGATGATTCTCTCACATAGCGACTGTAGTAGGATGAAATGAGAAAATGTATGTAAAGAATTCAGTGGAAAGTCTAAATTAAACCGTTACTTTCAGTTCATCAGGAGTGTGGAGGGGACTTCAGGGGTATATCCTGCAAAGGGCATAAGGCAATGGCTGAACACTGGTTGAGAACAATGGGCATTTGGTTAGAACTCATTTCCACTGAAGATGTTTTTGCCACTCCAAACAATGGAAGGCTGCTTGACCCAGCCTTTTCATCATTGGAAAACTATACTGGAGTTCTTAATTTTTAAGAGTTTGAGATGGCTAAGTTTTAGTACATATAGTATAATGCTTGCTTTCAGCCAATGTTACTAAGGCCAGAACAAAGGGGTGTGGGTAGCAGAATGGGACTTATGCTCAGTATCTCTCAAACCACACTTTGAAAAACTGCCCCTTAGACTTCTTCTTTGCGACATCTAAAACCCTGCAGAAGTCAGACCTGGCTACAAACCTTTGGATATATGCATATCGTGATGTTCTCCTGTTCTTTTTTCTATAGGTTAGTATTGAGGGAATAAGATGGAGCCTGAGTATGTAGTAGGAGAATATTAAAAAAAAAATTAGAGAATAGGACAAATGCCAATGGTTTAGGATATTTAAGGTGACAAAATGTAGAGATGAGTACAAATACTGTGCCACGCAAAGCAATGATTCAGGAGTTGGTTGGTTATTACCGTATATACTTGAGTATAAGCCGAGTTTTTCCGGCACAAAATTTGTGCCGAAAAACCCGAACTCGGCACAAATTTTGTGCCGAAAAAACTCGGCTTATACTCGAGTATATAGGTAGTTCTGTTTTGTCAACCTCTCTTTCTACCTAAAGAAATATTACTTAAGAACTATAGAAATTAAATTCATGAAGTGGCAACTTTGCATAGTACAAATGCTGTCCATTAATCTCTCTTAAGTTCCACTACAATGACTCTCCAGGTAGCTGTCATACATGATAAATGTGACTTAGTTAACAAAATGGTACTTTATGTAATTGCATGCTTTAAATGAAAGATCAGTAACTAACACACGGTAAGAAAGATCAATGGGTAATAAATACTTCAGCACTCACTTGTATGCACACATTCTAGTTCTTTTTCCCAACAAGTAGTAATAATCAGATTATAAGTAGCAACATGGCTTCCTAAACACCTACTTGATAGGAATTCACTGATAGATGCTCAGGCAAAGAAGGTAAGAGAAAGATAAAGGTAACAGTGTAAAGCTGTGTGTGTAGCACAGATGTGTGTAGTTTTACATGTACACACTGTCTTCAAATTCATAGGCATGATTTTTCGGTAGTTTCATGGGCAGCTACCATATGCCCCTTTTAATATTTGCCTTCAAATGAAGATTGGTTTGAATGAAATTCAAACTAATGAAAACTTATAATTATGCTCACAGCTGACAGCTGTCACTGAATGCAGTGTAGAAAGGTCCTCAAGAGGACAGTCCCCTTTACACCATGTGTTTGAGCTGAGCAGAGTTTACATACAGCCTTACTCCTCACACATCTGAAGAGACTGTACGTAATGACACTTGGGCAATGAAAACCTCAAAGGTGCAGTCTGCTCTATGGAGAGGCTCATCTGACCACCCACTCCTGCTTTCGCTACTGCAAAATTACTTTTGATACACGAAAACAAACACAATTTTTCATTGTTTATGAAAAAATGACTATAGCTGGAATATGTAAGATCTATTAAGATAATGCATCAAAAAACTAGTTTTGGCTGACTAATATAATTGGGTTGTCAAGCTTTTCCAGATCCCCCTAAGTGAGGATATGATGTAAACTAATAAAAATAAAGCCTGACTAGCTTTATGATGGCATGTAGCAGGTCATTTTTATTGTCTGAAAAAAGGATGTTTATACAGCATGTATGAAAATAAAGCTATTTCCCAAAAATGGGTATTAGAACAGAAATCCAAGTCAAAATGATTTAAATCAATAAAATACCATGGTGCCTTTCAAGTATAAAACCTATGTTTAGGATGCTCTTTACTCTCTTCTTCTTCGTGATTCATTTACTAACATCTTGTGTTAATGCCACATAGCACCAATTAAATCGCAATCCCATGTAAAGCTCCACAAAAACCTGATACATAGGAAAGTGATTAATGGATCGAATGAATTGAAAACAGTGAATTCAATAGTGTAGATGTACAGGAGGTGCGGTATAAAGCGTGGGTGTTTAAAATAGAATGGGTGGGGGTCATGAAATGACCTGGGATGGCACCATCAGTGTGTTAGGCTGAAGTTTGCAATTGGAGAAACACCAGTGTAAAGTCAATTTTATTTACTTCCCTGACCATGTTCGAGGCATTCCTTCTGGTTTAGTCATTGTTTCCCTGCTGATTTCTCATCTTTCAAAGAATAACTAAAATACTCTCTTTCTCCAGTGTCAATGCATATTTAGTCCCTCCCCCCATATGGGGGCATAGCTGTTTCTATATGCTCTGCCCTCCCATCAGGTTACTCCATGCCATGTGTTATGTCTGTCTCCCCCATGGAGGGTCAATTACTTTAGAATACACACCGAAGGTCACCTCAGTGTTGATTTGTGGTTTTGTGGTTTTCGATATATTAGGTATTTTTGAAGCAGAGAATATCAGCATACAGATAGATGTATTATTGTAGATATTGGGGTTATATAGATATAGATTTGCTAAATTTAATGGCTAATATTGTCTAGAAATTCAGATCAACTTAGGAAGATTATAAGCTGAGGAAGATGGAGTTCATATACACTGAACGTGAATCAACCACATATTTTCCTTTTGGTCTTTCAACGTAGCATGTGTTCAATCACTCAGTGGTGGATTTAGTTAGGTTTAAGATAATACACTTTAAAACATCAGTGACCATGAACATTCATGTGGCAGTTATTAAATCTAGGAGAAATATAAACATGTCTATATATGATAATTCTTTACTGATAAACATGATTGGTATCTTTATTTTCCAACAAGCAAAAATATCTATAAGGTGCTTAAATCATAAGGAAGGAAAATAAAAATAACTATATAAAGAAAAAGAGAGCAGAGCTAGAACTGAGTATTTAGGATTTGACCAGTATTTTTTATATTCAATATGTAAGGCAGTGGATCTGATTTTTCCATTCCTCATTAAAATTTTCTTTTTTTTTTTTTTTTTTTTTTTTTTTTTGCAGTGAATTCAGTATAATTTTTAAAGATAGGGAATAAGTTTGTAAAACAATATCAACGAAAATTCAGACATTGATAAATTCTTCAACGAGGATTAGATTCATCTGCACACAGAAGACTGAAAAGCATCTCTCACAGAAGTAATTGCTATGATACCTCCTGGTCTGAGAGACTGGGATTCCTTCCATTTTTCCATTCTGCAGTTCATATATGGTTAAAGGAGCGTCCTGGCCCAGGATAGCTCAAGAGCTCCTATAGGATAACATGGCAACCACACTACTTCCACGTTTCAAGTAGTGGGAAGGCAGAAGGTGACAAACTGTGAATAAAAAGTGAAACTAGTTCCTCCTCCTAACACAGCCAATTTTTTTTGTGGCAGTCTTTGCTGAACTTACACAATGCTTCTATTTTTATCTGACTGTAAATCTGATTACCAAAACAGGTGGCCAAACGGTTGTACAGTTTTACAGGATAGGCTTGGGTTAACCAGACTTCTGCTGCAAAAAAACGTTGTGGTGACAACTCGCAGTGCCTACTGCTAAGTCCTATCATTAGAGTTAATTAAATTGCTTCCATGGGAAGATATACTTTGACCAAACTTGCAGCAATGAAAATTCATCTTTTATGACCCATCATAAGTTTCAAAATGACAGTATAAGATGGGCAGGATGAAATCAGCTATAGATAACGTGTTAATATAATTATATATAATTTTATTACTAATTTATGTATCTTTGTGTATAAATGCATAGAAGCCCACATGATATTTGCGTTTTATAAATCAAAGTTTAAAACTCAATTAGAATATTTTGGGAACTAAAAGCATATAAGCGGATCACTTTAAGGATATAAAAATAATTAGCGTAGACAGAATCAAGCTGCATTCACTCATTTTAAGGGCTTTCTTGTGGAGTAAGGGTGGTTCCACGTGGACCCAGATATAAAACAAGAATGACTGGGGAGAAGTTGCGGTCATCAATTCATTCATTCACTTCAGGGGCACCTATGTATTGGGCCTTTTTTTGTGTACTGTAGATGTGGCTGGAAGACAAGTATGCAGCACTTAGGGCCCTGTATTCTAGCAAAGGTAGATGAGTCAACTAATGAAGTAATTTCAGATAATGATACAATGAGAATGACTTAGGGCTGTGGGAGACTGTACCTCCTAGAGAAGGCGCGCTACTGACACAGGGAGCCTTCTTTGATAGGCTGAGCCTGACCGTGTCCTGTTTAGCTCTGAATCACGTGCATGTTGACCCTTTAGCTTCCTGTCTGTTGCTGTATTCTATTTCACGTCACTGTCCTCTGTTGAAAGGGCTACTGCAGTAAGTCAGAATGGTCTTTAAAAAAAGCACCTTGTGTCACTTTCCAACTTAAGATGTGCTAATGACTGCATTTTAGAATTAGAACACACTCCAAATTATTTAGCCAGGCCTGCAGCACTTTCTGGCTCTATCTCATCCTGACTCTCCTCATTATCTCTCCTTCTTTATGTAGAAATACTTCAATCTCATTTTTATCTCATGGCATTTGCATTTTTTTTTTTCCCTCAGCCTGAAATTCTTAATTCATGGCTGGTCCCAAAGGCAGTGCGTTCTAACCCACTTGCAGAGTAATTGATGCACTTGGCTGCATTAGGCGGTAGTGTTTTCAGAAATCTCTTCCAATGCACATCCTCAGGTACTCTTTTCCTGATTGCTCTGGTCAAAATTGTTACCTGGTCATTCTGTCATACAGCCAGATTCATTTTAATAGTGTGCCTTAGTGCCTGAAATTACCCGAAGTTTATATTTGTGCATAGGTTTGCCTCCCTTCTGAATTAAAATAGAAATCTCCTATGGGAAAGGAAAATAGAAAAACATTGTCTATTTTCTGGAATATTGCTGTGTGTAGTAGACATTCAAGAAATGTTTGAGGGATTGACTTTTAGGTTTTCGAGGTATAACTTAAAACATGTGGTGGGGGCCCTAGATAAATGACTATAAGGTAGATTTCTTCTATAATTTATAACATTAAAAATACTAGTTTCAACTTTAAAAAAGTTTAAGCACTAATGGAATATAAATAATTCTCTTAATTATATATACTGTTTTATTTCTATTTCTCCTTAATGGAATATACAGCTATGGCAGGAGGCTGTTACGGGGGCTGCCCAAAGAGTATTCACTGAATTAATAAAATATTCTGTGACTGTGTACACCTGTGAATATGAATTCATATATTACTGTCCAAAAGTGAAAACATTGGTAGTAGTAATTCCTGCAATTTTCTGTTTTGATCTATCTAGATACATGTTCTTTCCCCCTCAATCTTTTCCTCTTTAGTGAAGTGTCTTGCCTCCTTGTTTCACTGCTTAGTGAAGCGCTCTGATAAAAATTTCTGCAGGAAAAACTGAGCACTGTACTCTGAAAATGGTTTGATTCTGACACAAGTAATGGCTTTTCAAAAGAAAATTCATTTCTGACTGGGCATGTACCATCTGATCAAAAGTTACCATCTCTGCTTCTCTTCTAAATTCAACACTTACCCTACATGCAGTTGTCCAACATCCTAAGGGTTTCTTGATATCACGCTGGTTCCTCTTTTGCAACATCTAATGGTGTGTTGGAACTAGCTCTCACCAACATGTAAGATCCAGTTTTGTGCCTTTTTTTTTTTTTTTTTTTTCCAAGACACATTTGGTGACCACATGTTGGTAGACTGAAAAAACTAGTGATAGCAGGAGCAGTTACACCATGACATCTCTAAAGGCTACAAAACAAAGCTTTTGGGGGGCTTATTTATGAGCTGACCACTACATAAGCCTGAGAAGATGCTGGGGTTTGTGAGAAACTGCCTGATTCTCCATCTCACTGGCTTGTCCTCAGGTAGCATGAAGTATGGAAAAGACTTAGACTTCAGAATCCCACCCTGCTGACTTCTTCCTTTATATGCCCATGGGAACCAGCTAGCTTCTGAGCTTCACTTACAAAATACATTTTTGTAAAAGGATTAGAAGGAAGTAATGTAATCTAGCACAGTGCCTTGCACATACAAGACAATTTCCTTTTAAATTGTGCGGTGGTGGGACAGACAGAATAAAGCCAGATTTTCACTAAGCTCTTACATAAGAGCAAAGCAAAACAAACTTTATTATAGCCTCTTGAGTGACCATTCTTAAAAACCACAACTTGGTGTATGTATTCTGGCTCAGTTTTAAATCACTTGTCATCCAGAGAAAGCTGGTTCCCACCTGTAACTCAGCATTATCTAATAATTCCGAGCAAGGATAAATGTGGTTGTAAGGAACATCACTCTATCTCAAACTGAGTTTATGTAGTCAAAAGGTCAGATAATCTCTTCAATGTGGTTATATTCTTTGTATTATTGAATATAAAGAATATTGTCATCTGAAGAGACAAATTATCTGAGAAAGGTTGGAACTTACGAGCTTAGAACATGAAACATTGAATTGAGGTAGCACTCAAGTCATAAGGCAGTGTTACATGACTGACCTGATCCTGGGGCTTGTATTGAAGAGAATAGAATGGGAATATGAAGACTTGCATCTTTAAACATTTTTTTTATTATTATTATTTGCAGGGAAGGATATGGATGTTTAGACAAACTTTCTTTCTGGCTAACTGTTTAGATAAACAATAAATAGTTCATTTATTAAGATACAGATATATATGAGAAAAAAGCTCCTTGTGTAGCTGAAACGAAATTTTTATATCTAAAGTATTAAATATTTCACAGCATTAGTATAAAATCATAAAAGAGTATTTTTCCTTTCTGTTAAGACTGAAAAATGATGGCTCTATTTTTTTTTTTTTTTTTTTTTTTGAGAGAGAGTCTCACTTTGTTGCCCTCGGTAGAGTGCTGTGGTGTCACAGCTCACAGCAACCTCCAGCTCTTGGGCTTAGGCGATTCTCTTGTCCCAGCTTCCCGAGTAGCTGGGAGTACAGGCTCCTGCCACAATGCCTGGCTATTTTTTTGTTGTTGCTGTTGTTGCAGTTTGGCCGGGGCTGGGTTTGAACCCGCCACCCTTGGTATATAGGTCTAGTGCTCTACTCACTGAGCTACAGGTGCCACCCAATGGCTCTATTCTTGATATTAGAGTGTAATAGAGTAAAAATACATATTTAGGATACAGTTAAATATATAGGCCTATACTTTTACCATTTCTTGAACTGTTTTAAAGAATAACTTTTTTCTTGAATTATATTTTCACTGCTGAATGTTATCAGAGTTATGTAATCTGCTTCAGATGTTTTTAAAGGGTAGAAAGTGGGATTTTGTACTTAGAACTATGTAAGGCATAGTTAAAATAAGCAATCAAAAAAATTTTAATGGAACTATTCATCAGTTGCTGAGTTAACACTCCTTAAGAAAAATTATAAATGCCATTTTCTTTGAGCCTAATTATTTTAGTCAAGATCAAGTGATTAGCTGAATACTATAAACACGAATAAGACACATTCCTTAGAAGTATGTTAGTATATAAAATATACACATAGATAATGGAAAAGAACAATATGGACAAGGAAAATGGATACGTGTGGAAGTGCTTTGGTTTAGAGAGCACAGTGATTTCCTTTGGTTGAGAAAACCTAAAAATTTGGTATTTTAACAGGACTTTTTAAATGGAGGGGGACATTTTATCAGTTTCTAAAAATGTGAGAATTTCTCCAGTACAGGAGAAAAAGATGAACAGGAGGAAAAACAGATACAGCTGCATTGTAGTAATGTATTTTTACTGAAATGCAGAGAGTAACAAGGAGAATGGTGCGAGATGGTTAAAGACTAGACAGTTGTGGGCCATGAAAATTGTTAATGGGTTATGAAAGTCCCTGTATGGTTTGGATCCTAGACAAACATTTAGAGCTTTAAACAAGGTTATAACTACTAAAACTGATGTGAGAAGCACTAGAAATGGATAGTAGGAAGCCTGGGGCTTTATTTACATGGTATAGAGGTAGAAATTAGGGAAGAAATTAAATGTGTTATGAGAGGCAGTAAGAGAAAATGGGAATAAATGAGCAATTAGTCATACAGATAAGAGATGTCACATGTATACGGTAGAGAACAGCTAGACCAATGCTAAGATAGCATTACAGATGACCTTAGCCGTGGTGTTGCAAAGCAAATTTCTTCATCTGTATGAAAGTAATGATGTGCAGGTTGTGAGATTAAATAAAATGACATATGAAATGGATTATTAAAATTCTCTTGGTAAATATATATTGCTTTTAGTATAAGACTTCATAATAATGTGCACAGATATAGTATAATTAACAGAGGTATGGAAATGAAGAAAAAAATATTTGGGGAAAACTTTATGAATTTAGTTTTAGACAGATCAACATGTTACCAGTTTTAGGGTTCCAATAGGAATAAATAATGTCAGTTCAAACAGTATTCTCAAAATGATCAGTTTTTACAGGGCTTAAGGGGTCCTCAAACTTTTTTAAACAGGGGGCCAGTTCATTGTCCCTCAGACTATTGGAGGGTCTGACTATAGTTTAAAAAAAAAAAAAAAACTATGAATAAATTCCTATGTATACTGCACATATCTTATTTTGAAGTAAAAAAACAAAAGAGGAGCAAATACAATCACATCGCCTCATGTGGCCCATGTGGCAGTAGTTTGAGGACCCCTGAAGGGAACCACAAAATTTATTTCAACCTGGCTGATTTTACCCCAATACTTGAATGGAGGGCAGGAAGGAGGTGGAGATGGAGGGAAAGAGGAAGGGTTATGAATTGCTAACCTGCATAGAAAATTATCCCAGGGTCTCAAGGCTGGTTCAATATATGGAAATCTATAAATGTAATTCAGCACATAAACTAAAAAACAAAGACCATATGATTATCTAAATTGATGCAGTAAAAGCTTTTGATAACATACAGCATCCCTTCATGATCAGAACACTTAAGAAAATTGGTATAGAAGGGACATTTCTGAAACTAATAGAAGCCATCTACAGCATACCCACAGCCAATATTGTATTGAATGGAGTTAAATTGAAATCATTTCCACTTAGATCAGGAACCAGGCAAGGTTGCCCATTGTCTCCATTGCTCTTTAACATTGTCATGGAAGTTTTAGCTATTACAATTAGGGAAGAAAAAGTGATCAAGGGTATCCACATAGGGTCAGAAGAGATCAAACTTTCACTCTTGGCAGATGACATGATCGTATATCTGGAAATACTAGGAATTCTATAAAAGTTTTAGAAGTGGTCAAGGAATACAGCAATGTCTCAGGCTACAAAATGAACACCCATAAATCTATAGCCTTTATATGTACCAACAATAACCAAGCTGAAAAAAACAGTCAAGAACTCTATTCCTTTTACAGTAGTGCCAAAGAAGATGAAATATTTGGGAGTATACCTAACAAAGGATGTGAAAGATCTCTACAAAGAGAACTATGAGACTCTAAGAAAAGAAATACCTGAAAATGTTAAAAAATGGAGAAACATACCATGCTCATAGCTGGGAAGAATCAACATTGTTAAAATGTCTATACTACCCAAAGCAATATATAATTTTAATGCAATTCCTATTAAAGCTCACCTGTCATACTTTAAAGATCTTGAAAAAATACTTCGTTTTATATGGAATCAGAAAAAATCTTGGATAGCCAAGACATTACTCAGACATAAAAACAAAGCAGGAGGAATCACGCTACCAGACCTGAGACTCTACTATAAATCAATAGTGATCAAAACAGCATGGTACTGGCACAAAAACAAAGGTAGATGTCTGGAACAGAATAGAGAACCAAGAGATGAATCCAGCTACTTACTGTTATTTGATCTTTGACAAGCCAATTAAAAACATTCAGTAGGGAAAAGATTCCCGATTTAACAAATGGTGCTGGGTGAACTGACTGGCTAACTGTAGAAGACAAACTAGACCCACGCCTTTCACCACTAAGATAGACTGTCACTGGATAAAAGATTTAAACTTAAGACATGAAACCATAAAAATACTAGAAGAAAGTGCATGGAAAACTCTTGAAGGAATTGGCCTGGGTGAATATTTTATGAGGAGGACTCCCCAGGCAATTGAAGCAGTATCAAAAATTTATTACTAGGACCTGATCAAACTAAAATGTTTCTGCACAGCCAAGAACATAGCAAGCAGACAGCCCTCAGAATGGGAGAAAATATTTGCAGGTTATACCTCCGATAAAGGTTTTATAACCAGAATCCAGAGAACTCAAACATATTTGCAAGAAAAGAACAAGTGATCCCATCTCAGGCTGGGCAAAGGACTTGAAGAGAAACTTCTCTAAAGAAGATAGATGCACGATCTACAGACATATGAAAAAAAGTTCATCATCCTTAATCAGAAAAATACAAATCAAAACTACTTTGAGATATCACCTAACCCCAGTAAGAGTAGCCCACATAACAAAATCCCCAAAGCAGAGATGCTGGCGTGGATGTGGAGAAAAGGGCACTTTTCTACACTGCTGGTGGGAACGCCCACTAATACGTCCCTTTTGGAAGGATGTTTGGAGAATACTTATAGGATCAAATGGCAGGTCTATTTTTAGATCTCTAATTCCTTTACTAGGTTTATACCCAGAAGAACAAAAATCACAATATAACAAAGACATGTACCAGAATGTTTATTGCAGCCCAATTCATAATTGCTAAGTCATGGAAGAAGCCCAAGTGCCCATTGACCCACAAATGGACTAGCAAATAGTGGTACATGTATACCATGGAATATTATGCAGCCTTAAAGAAGGATGGAGACTTTACCTCTTTCATGTTTACATGAATGGAGCTGGAACATATTCTTTTTAGCAAAGTATCTCAATGGAAGAAAAAGTATCCAATGTACTCAGCCCTACCATGAAGCTAATTTATAGCTTTCATATGAAGGCTATAACCCAACTATAGCACAAGACTAGGGGGAAAGGGCCAAGGAAGGGGAAGGGGGGGGAGGTTGAGGTAGAGGGAGGGTAATTGGTGGGGCCACACCTATGGTGCATCTTAGAATGGGTACAGGAGAAACTTACTAAAGGCAGAATGCAAATGTCTACATACAATAACTAAGAAAATGCCATGAAGGCTACACTGAACAGTTTGAGAATATTTCAGATTGTATGTGAAACCAGCACATTGTACCCCTTGATTGCACTAATGTGCACAGCTATGATTTAACAATAATTAAAAATATATATATATCAAAAAAATAATTGGGAGAAAAAAAAAGAAAAACGGAAAAAGAAAGGGCCCCAGTCAGCCCAAGGCAAGTTCAGGGAAAGTGAACCAGGGGAACAAAGAATTGAATGTCACTCTACTCCCTTCCTCTAGTATCCAGCTGGGTTTCCCCAGAGGCTGATCCTATTGAAAGACAAACAGCAAGAGAAAGGAGGGAGATAATCCCTGCTTATCAGCCCCCCTGGGAAAGAGAAAGATGGATAATAAACCTGGATAGCAAAGGAAGATGAGCAGCACAGATACCAGTAGTTGATCTGAGAGAAATAGAAGTCTTTACATAGAGTTTAAGACACCTATGGTACATTTTACAAGGGTACATGTTAAAATGAAATGTAGTGTATAAATGTCTTAACACAATAAGAAAATGTGGTTGAAGGCTGTTAACAGTTTCATGAAAGTATTTCAAACTGTATATAACCAGCACATTGTACCCTATTACACTAATGTACACAGCTATGATTTAATAAAAGGGGGGGGGGGAGACAAATAGCAAAATGACAAAAAATGTAAAAAGGTGCTCAGATACCTCAGTGGGTTCTTCTAACATGTAGGAGGATGTCCCTCTGGTTTGAGCAAGTGGCTGCCTCCTATCCCATGAAGGGGACACCCTTATGGTCAGAGTGAATGGGCTCCTGCAGCCCACAGGGTAGGGGATGGGGAGAGCCCGTGGCTGGAGCAGTGGGCAGAGGGAAGATGATCAGACCTGTGTTGGCTGTGTCTTCTCTCATAGATGGAGAATTCCTTCCCGTGTTTGAGCACCCCACTACGAAGCTAGGATGCATTTTATAAGTATTGAAACCTCTAAGGAAAGAAGGCCTGTCACCACTCCTATGGCCCTGGTCTCGATCACTGCAGGAAGAAAACAGGCACGACACACAGAATAGAAGTATAAGCTTGCAGGAGGCAGGCTAACCTTGATTACAGGGTCGCCCCTAGCAACCGCCTCAGTAGCCTTTTATTGAGATGGTACATGATGGGTGGGAGTATTAGGATCGCCATCGGTGTGGGCTTTTTCTCCACAATGAACACCTGCGAAGGAGTCTGCCCCCTAGCTGCCAATCATCTTGCTCAGAGGTGGACTGGTTCTTGGCATCCTCTATAAGGCCTAATTTTCCCATCTATTTCTGTCTTATTTTGCTGAAGGGGAAATAGCCCTTCCAGACTCACTGATGTCTGGGGCTACCCAGAAATTCCCAAGGACCTGGCACAGTGGCTCACACCTATAATCCTAGCACTCTGAGAGGTGAAGTGGGAAGATTATCTGAGCTCAGGAGTTTGAGATCAGCCTGAGCAAGAGCAAGACTGTCTAGAAAACAAAAACAAACATCTGGGTTTGTCGTGGGCACCTGTAGTCCAGCTGCTTGGGAAGCTGAGGGAAGAGAATTGCTTGAGCCCAAAAGTTAGAGATTGCTGTGAGCTATGATGCCATGGCATGCTGCCCAGGGTGACAAAACAAGACTATCTCCCCCCCAAAAAGTCTCAAGGGAATCACAGCTCCCTTGTCTGGACTTAGCAAAGACACCTTGCCTGCCTTTAGGGGAGCAGGAGAATAGCTTTTTCTTAGGGCTAATCTCAGGGGTGGTGATAGAAAACTGCTTGTGTGCCCCATTCTCTTTAGCCAAAGTGAAACAAATTAAGAGTGGTTTAGGAAACTTTTCAGATAATTCTGATAAATATGTAAATGTCTTCTAAGTCTTAAGACAATGGTTTAACCTCTTAGTGGTTGACTAAACATTGACCTTAAGCCTAAAAGTCTAGAAAGTGGGGGTGACTTGTGTTTCATAGCTGTATATCCCTTGAAAAAGACCAGGTACCCCATAGGGACAGGTACCCCACACAGAAACAGGTACCTTTGAAAACCCTAAGGACTCCGACAATTGTTCTGAGCTCTTTATTGTCACTTGAGAGGGACAAACATCCCTCAGTTTCTTAGATGACCTAGAAAGGCATTAAAGAGATATCCAATTGACCCCTGATTCTTCAGAGGGCCAAATTATTTTAAAGTATAAATTCATTACTCAAATGGCACCAGACATTAGGAGGAACTACAAAAATTCACTGTCAGCCCTGACCCTAATTTGGAAACCCTCCTCAAAGAGACCACACTGGTCTTTTCTAATTAAACCAGGAAAAAGGAGAGAACAAGGCAGCAACTCAGGTCACAATGGTGCTGCCTGGCAGGTGAGCCTTTTCTGGTGTCCGGGGGTGACTACTGGAGACCAGTGTCTCCCTGGAGGTGAATGCCTTAAGCAATGGGAACTCCTTTGGCCCCGAGCTTGATTACAGATGTTAGGGACAGCCCCTCTCACCCTGCTCCTCTCATCACTGCCTGAGAGCCACAGGTGCACCTGACTGTGGAGGCCCAGGGGATGAGCTTTCTCCTCTGCACTTCTCAAGTCCTGGATTCTTGTCCCCCGAGTCTATAACCATCGAGGGGGGTGGTGTCTGGAAGGCTGGTTACCAAATCTTTCCTCAATTTAGTTGGGGAAATTGGGTATTCTCTCGTCTTTCTAGTCACACCTGAAAGTTTTAACTCTTCTCTTGAGAAGAGATAATAGTGGTTAAAACAGAAACAGCAATTTATGTGAACATGGAACAGGATTCTATGCCTTCCCTGATTAGAGACCTAAAAGTATAACCCTAAAAGTATAAGAATTGGTAAAAGGAATAAACATATGTTCTGTCTGTTCCTATCTTTTTACTTCTCATGACAGTTAAAACAGGTAGAACTTAAGGCCTGGCCTCATCACACCCGAGTCACCCTCACAGACCCTGGTACACCCTAATCTCCCCTATGAGGATTTGTATGGGTGGGGGCAATTGGACAAGTCAAGGAAATATCTCAATGATACACTTTCTGCGGCCTCAAAACAGTAACATCTGGAGACAGTTACGAAAGTTCTCAGGTTGCTCCCCTTCCTGTGTCAGTTTGACTAATAGTGTGCTCCAAGGTCATAAGGCAATCACCATATCTTATACCAACATGCATACTAAAATTTCTAAAGGATGGTTTTTGCTCTGTGGGCAACAGGCTTTTTCTTATGTTCTGGCTATAGCTCCTAGAGGACCCTGTTTTCATGGGAGATTAGTTCCTATCTTGCCTAGGACATGGGACCTGAATAAAACCTGCACTGGAAGGACCTGGCAGGCCCAATATTCTAATCCCAAGAAGACAGCTGGAGTGACATCCACTTGAGTCCAGCTGAATATATTTTCTTTGTGATGCCAGCTATGGCAATTGAATTAAATGTTGAGATGAGTCCACTAACTCATGTCACGGTGAAAGCCTTGAATGCCACTTCACAAGGTATTAGCACCTTTAATACAGAACCTGCTGGAGTCTGGGAACCCATCTTAGAAAACTAGCAACTATTGATCATGCATGTTTATAGCAGTACAAAATAGACTGCATGATGTCACCCGAAGAGCAGGCATTTTCGGTTTCAATCTATAATTGTCTTAATTAAATAAGCCTCTGAACCAATTTAAATTAGGTATCAGCATAAGAGTTATTCTTTAATACTATTGTTGCATCCAATGTACCCTGCATTTTATGTTCCTCTGTACTACAGACTTTTGTCCCCTAAGGTATCATGTGATTGACCACTCAGTAGTCAGGGTTGACCATGATCTATCCAAATTCTCTTTACTGTGGACCCCTGGATCACCCTTCTCCGAGGAACCCCTAACTGCTCCTCTCATCGTCCATATTCAGCAGGAAGCAGTTTGGAGTGATCAGCGCCCCTTTTCCCTAATGGCAGTTAGGGCTTCTGTTCGGAGAAGGAGCATTGATACAGGGTTTCACCAATTGGGGCTAGACAGGGACCCCTGTTTTCTAGGCCAAGGTGATCTCAGAAATCAGTCTCATCACAGACCCCTATCTCTAGGCACAACAGGCCTTTTCTGGGCAGTGTTCTCTAGGCCCAAGCAAGGTCATGAAAATCAGTTTAGTATCTCATCTGGGCAGTTCTTCCTGGAGCAGGGAGCACACACCCTAATGCCTGGCATGGGGCAAGGCTAGCAAAGATGCCATTCCTTTGCTAATTTTCGGATTATTTTCTGTCTGCAGGCTCCTGACCAATTGTGACATGTTCCAGATTTATATTCCTAACCTCCCTGCCTGCAGGATAGAAGCAGTATATAATCCTTTAGATAGGAGGAACCCCCCCCTCTTTGTCAAAGGTTCTGGTCCCCTTTTTAAACTTGTCTCTTTTATCTTTCAATACTGTCATTTTGCTTACTGACATGGTCCATGGTTTCATTCCTTGAATCTGGAGATTAAGGACCCAACACAGAAATTCCAGCTACACTAGAACCAGCCCCTGCGGATATGAGGGATGACTGTATTATATATACAGTGGGGTACTTCCTAAGGAAAATATCTATAAAACAGCCCTGAAGCAGACCAAGAAGAATTTTATACTTAATTAGAATGTAGTAGCATCAAGGAGTTAAACATGCTTTGACCCTCAAACAAAGGCTTCTGAATTCAGAAGAATCACATGTTTGAATCAGCAAGTTTAAATAAAAGAATGTCTAGCCTAAAAATTCATTCTTTCATGTTTTATATGGGGATAACTTTTGTGAACTAAGATAAAATCTTAAGACCCACCTAACGCTGACTGAATAGACCTCGGCTGGCCAAGGGGATCTCGTAAAACTGACTCGCTAGCCATGAGATAGGAGGGCAGACATCCCTCACATCCCTCTGCCTTGTTAAAGATGTCCTTTGTAACTTATTAATAGTCTTAAAGCTGTGTAAGACGAATCTTCAGGTGCTTAATATACATAACAAACCACTTGAGTCTGGGCATATGTCTTGTCTTTAAGTAACAGACCCTTATCTTAAGCATTCTTTATCCCTGACTCCTGATCTTTTAGACAATGCCTAACTCATTTAGGCAATTGTCAAGGAAAGACACTAAGCTAGTGGTTCTCAACCTTCCTAATGCCATGGCCCTTTAATATAGTTTCTGTGGGTCACGACCCACAGGTTGAGAACCACTGCTCTAAGCCCACCTATAACCTGTAACCCCCTGTTTTGATATGTCCCAACTTTTTAGGCTAAATCAATGTATGCCTTCCATGTATTGATACAGTTTTACCTATAATTCCTGTCTCCTGAAATGTATGAAACTAAATTGTAACCCAACCACTGCAAGTCCATTTGCTCAAGGCTGCTTGGACAGGGCTCTGGGCTATGGCGCTCAGAATAAACCTCCTTGAATTTTACAGAGTATAGTTTCTTTTCTGTTGACACTTATATAAATTTTCTAGATATATAAATTTTTAGAATATCTAGACTCTCAGACTTAAAATGTTAATGTCACATATCCTTCAATATTTAAAAAAATAAGCTCGAATAAGGATATATGAACTTAAGTATCAATAGGCTTCCTATTACAGGATAAAATACATAGCTCACATAGATGTTTCGTTTCCTTCTGAATATTACCACGGAGATAAATTTCAGCAAAAACGCAGCTGGAGCTGTTGGCGTCTAGGCATTTGGAATGCTCAGTATTTTGCTATAGTTTTGTTTTCCCTGTCCATTTTCTATCTTTGTGT
Source organism: Loris lydekkerianus (assembly GCA_963574355.1). Taxonomy (NCBI): domain Eukaryota; kingdom Metazoa; phylum Chordata; class Mammalia; order Primates; family Lorisidae; genus Loris; species Loris lydekkerianus. Next base: position 4,410 of record CAUYPK010036748.1, on the reverse strand, counting down.
TGTCTCAAGTTCTGTTTGAAGGATTTTCACAGCCTTGCTAACATTTGAAAAATGAATAGTATTTAGAAAGAGAACTGTATACAAACTACTTTGCATATCCTTATTGGTTACTTTAAAATAATTTAGGGTGAGAATAATTAGGATTTACTAATCTGAATCAGTGATTCCTAAAGCAGATCAAACACTGTTGATACACCGAAAATATATTTTTTTTTCCTAAGGTGTTTTAAGTTCCATACTTAAGCCTTCAAGACTATACTAAGAATGTTAATTTATTTGTAAGATCTGTCCATTTGGAATGATATGTAGGTATTTTGGTAGCATAACTTCTGGCACGTGGTAGGTACTGCAGGATGGCATCCTCTGTTGAATGTCGGGGCATAAAGGCCCATATAGTTCATTGCATATAGCCTGCTATTGATTATCTCAAGTATTTATAAGGTCTCTATGAGATACACATACTTTCATACTATAGAAAAATGAAAATGAGAATCACGCAGGTTAAGTTACATAGCTAAATTCCTCAATGAATGGGTTTTCAGATCAATAGTATTGTCAGAAGTCATCCACAGTTAGTATTTGAGTTTCTAGTTGTTTCTACAGTCCTGGATGGCATGTACTTCCATTATTTACTTTGCAGCATTATTTTTTACTCATGATTTTCAAGCTACTGTTTTACTTTTCCCTTTGAAAACATAAAATGTGTCTAGATTTAACATGTTGGTTGTCTATTGACAAGGAAGAGATGCAATTTAATTAGATGCAGTTTTATTTACCTATCAATAGGAGTCTGTACCAATTAAAACAACTTTAATCAATAGTTTCTGGAATGAATGGATTTATATTCTGTTCTACTTAAAACAAACAACATTCCTGTGTGTTCTTTTCCCCTCATCATTTTGAAAATACAGAACCAAGTTTGCTCAGTTTTGATCCCTTTTGTATTACTTTGCTTTTAGAAAAATCTTATTAAACACTATCCTTGAGAAAGTAAAAACCAAGAGCAGTAATAAACTTTCTCAGTACCTCTCCATTTTCCCTGCCCCAAGCCACTGACAAACACCATTCCACTCTCATTCTATGAATTTGCCTATTACAGATGCCTCAATCAGTGGAATCAAGCAGTATTTGTCTCTGACTGGCTTATTTCACAAAATAAAACTAAAAAAAAAAAAAGTTCAGTGAGGACCAGATATTTAACTTCAGGTAAATCCTTGAAGAATCAAAACAAAGCCAAAAGAACTGTTAGAAGCAAAAAAAAAAAAAAAAAAAAAAAGTAAGACAACATTTAGTCTTGACTAAATTGAATTTGATTTGTTTTAAATCAATGGAAAGAAAAATGCATTCTTTAACTGCTGTGAATACATCCTCCCTAGTTGTAAGGAAAAGGTACAGGAGCTGCCAAACCTTTTGTAAATTGATGCCATTTTGAATTGTTTTGCTGTCTAAAGAAACAACTGTACGGCCATCACAATTTGTGAAATTTGGGGTGATATTCAAAATCTATAAATATTTTGTGTATTACTATTTTTGCTATCTCAATTTACACAGTGAAAGAAAAAAATATATGAAGTTCTTACTGTGCAAGATTCCAGATAAATTTTTTGCCCCCAGAATGTAGTCACTCAGCACAGCCTTTAAGCTGGTAGGGGAACTACTCCCATCCTCTACAGGGACGTTTCTGGGAAAAATTGAATTGTGAACCTTGTGAACTATGAGAACTTGTGTTTTAATAGTAATTGAATCAAATTACTCAGAAGTAATAAAAGGCTTTCTTTAAAAGACATAATAGGGTGGTGCCTGTGGCTCAACGGTGTAGGGCGCCAGCCCCATATGCCAGAGGTGGTGGGTTCAAACCCATCCCTGGCCAAAAACTGCAAAAACAAAAAAAGAAAAAAAAAAAAAGACGTAATAAAAGGCAAACTGTTTTAGGTTCTTGTTACTTCACAAATTTATTAGGATTATATTGCTGACTCATTAATTAGTTGTTGAATGAAAATATCAAATTATAGTTTAAAAGGAACAATAGTAGGAAATTATTTTCTCATACCCAAATGCAGAAGCCTCTTTCATAACATTTAGGTGAGAAGACATTTCCTATCTAAAGAAAATGTAATGCGACTCCATTTAAACATAGGGCTTGTCTATCATAATGAGACTAGAACATGCCAATTCCAGTGATGGTTAAATCTGTCAAGCATTTTCTAACCTGTACAAAAATGTATCCTAAAACCTGCTGAAGGATCTAGTTCCTCTGTGGGCTTATAACAATCATAACTACAATATTTGGAAAAGTTACTATTATTTTGGTATAGAATATTCTAGTCAACGAGTTGATGTCAAAGGAGTAAATCTGAATAGGGTGTTTTTTGGTGATGGTGGTGAAAAGGTAAAATACCAATACCTTTGGGATTTATTTTTATGATATAGCTCCAAATATATTGGATTGGTAACTAAGTAGCATTAACATTCTAGATTCAGTCTTAAACCCCGTACATGGCAAATCCCCAAACGGAATTTCACTCTGAATACACATACATGTAGTACATAAAATCAATGTTGTATGTTCTGCATGACTAAAACTGAGATTCTATTCTGGACTCACTAACTTGATGACACAGCCAGGGTAGGTGGAACATACCTGTTGTCCCAGCTACTTGGGAGGCTGAGGCAGATTATTTGAGCCCAGGAATTTAAAGCTGCAGTGCACTAAAGTCATTTCTGAATAACCACTATGTTCCATCCTGGAAAACACAGAAGACCTCTATAGCAAGAAATACATTGGTGAAGATTTAAGAGTCTTATGAGATAAAGTGAGACTTATATTCTCACATACTACTCAAGGGAGTAAAAGATGGCATGGTGCTTAAGATTATTTGGACACTTCACTTAAGATTATTTGGACTGAAATTGGATTCAGAGTCGTTTTTTTCTGGACGACCCAGTGGATTCATTATTTGCTTATTTTTGTTTTGAGACAGAGTCTCAAGCTGTCACCCAGGGTAGAGGGCTGTGATGTCACAGCTACAGCAACCTCAAACTCTCAGGTTTAAGCAATTCTCTTACCTCAGTCTCCCAAGTAGCTGGGACCACAAGCGCCCACCATAACACCCAGCTATTTTTTGCTGCAGTTGCCTTTGTTGTTTGGTGGGCCGTGCTTGATTCAAACCCTCCAGCTCCAGTGTATGTGGCTGGTGCCCTAGCTGCTTGAGGTATAAGCGCCGAGCCGGTGTTTTGTTTTTTAAGTGAAGCTTTGCTGATAGGGTCATTTGATAAAGGACAACTTGTAACCCCTGAAACCCATCTGAGCCCCTTTGCCTTCACTCTCATACATTGTGCCCCAACTTACCCACATGTCTGGTCACAAGAAAAACCAGAGGAAAGACCATAAGCAGAGCGGCCTGTGGCTGGTGCTCAATAAAGACTCGTTGAATGAATGCTGGTTGAAATCACAGCCTCAAATGTTTCATTTGGCAGGAGTTGTTGATAACTGTCATCCTGTTTTAGCTAAATTTGGCTCTTTCGTATTGTAGAATATATCTGAGGATGAAACAATAGGAATCTGAGGGATACTGAAAATAGGCATTTACATGTATACCATATAACATTCTAAATACAACATTCTAAATACAATAAATGTCATTCAGTTAGCAGCTCCCTGAACACACACACACACACACACACACACACACACACACACACACACGAAGGTTCCAGGCCTGGGGCACCCCAATCCAGACTTTCCTACATGGCAAAGCTGCCCATCTTGCACTGCGTGTGACTTAGACGTACAGCCTATTTGAACTTGACTCCTAAGAACCTAACAATTTCCTTCTTTCTGCTCTCCTTTTGATAGGGAACTTGAAAGAAAAAGCTGTCATGAAGGGTGTCCAGGACGTTTGAACTTTATGGATGCCCTCTATATCCCTGAAGGCAACAATGGAAGGCTAGATCCAGCCCACAGAAGACTTTTTTTTTTTTTAATCTTATAAAGAGTTTAAAAAATTGGGAAATTTTACATAACTATATGGTTTTGCAGCTTCCCTTGAAATGTCAGGAGATCTGGCATCACTAGCCTTACATTTCCATGTAACGCCATTGATTAGAGATGCTTAGCAGCCATCCCTTGCAAAGGCCTGTTTGCCTCAATTCCGTCCAGTGTCTGCCTCTCTCATTCAGCTACTTTGCCCACTTGGCCCTTAACAAGTTTTTTTTTTTTTTTTTTTTTTGAGACAGAGCCGCAAGCGATTGCCCTGTGTAGAGTGCGGTGCCCTGTAGGCTAGTCTGGTTGGGGGGGCCCCAGGCCTGGCACCTTCGGGTGTGGGTGGGTGTGTGTGTGTGTGTGTGTGTGTGTGTGTGTTCAGGGAGCTGCTAACTGAATGACATTTATTGTATTTAGAATGTTGTATT
>CAUYPK010036747.1:0-45742 GCA_963574355.1 Loris lydekkerianus | reverse complement strand
TGCCTGTAATCCTAGCACTCTGGGAGGCTGAAGTGGGAAGATCAGGAGCTCAGGAGTTTGAGACCATCTTAAGCAAGAGCAAGACCCTGTCTCTACTAAAAATGGAAGAAAATTAGCCAGGCATGTGGCAGGTCCCTGTAGTCCCAGCTACTCAGGAAGCTGAGGCAGGAGAATTGCTTGAGCCCAAGAGTTTGAGGTTGCTGTGAGCTAGGCTGATGCCATGGGCACTCTACCCAGGGCCAACAGAGTGAGACTCTGAGTGTGTCTTCCCAATGCAACAGAATGAGTCAAAAAAAAAAGAAAGAAAGAAAGAAAGAAAGAAAGAAAGAAAGAAAGAAAGAAAGAAAGAAAGAAAGAAAGAAAAAGAAAGAAAGGGTATAGTTAGCTAGGTGTAGTGGCAGAAGCCTGTAGTCCAGCTACTTGGGAGGCTGAAGCAGAAGGATGGCTTTTGCCCAGGAGTTGGAGGTTATAGTAAGCCACACTATACCACAGAACTATAATCAGAGCAACAGAGAGAGACTCTGTCTCAAGAAAACAAAAACAAGCAAACAAATAATAATTTAATTTGGGAAATCAAAAATCAGTAAGTGTGATGGTTACACAACATTAGGAATGCAGTTGATGCCACTTAATTGTACATGCAAAAATGGCTAAAATGGCAAAATTTTATGTTACTTACAGTTTAATACAGTAAACAAAATTGTCAGAAGAACAAAAACTCAAGCCATTGAAAACTGAATTTGGGGGGAAACTGTTTTTTCAGAACTCTGCTGTTTCTTTGCATCGCTTAGTGTGAATACAACAGCACAGACGGCTCTTTATCCACCATCCAGCCATCCCCAAACCTTCAGGCAACGTGGCTATAGATGCTCTGGGGGCAAAGGAGAAGCAGTCATGCTCCATGCCAGAAGGGCCGGACGAGAAAGTAGTGCAGCAACCAGGGAGCACACAGGCACATAGCGAGGAATAAAGATTCAGGGTCACTCTGACCCAGAAGCTCCAGACAGGGCCTCAGAAATCTCGGGAAGAACACAAGCACTACAAAGCTCAGGCAGAACAACAGTTTGCACAGGTCACAATTTGTCTAAAGGATGAGTCTTTGAAAAAGAGAAATAAATTGGTTAGAAGTCACTGAATGTATCATCCATCAATTGCTCCCAAAAGGTACATCCCAGTCACTGGCCCATCTGTATATTTCATGCCTGTATCACATTCCAGATAATTCTCACTTGAGTCATATCAACTCCCAGTCACCTATGACAAAGTTAAGATCCTTTCTAAATAAACTAGAATAAATCAGTGGTACACTAATAATTTAGTATTAGCCAGCCTGGTGGCTCACGCAGGTAAGCCTAGCACTCTGGGAGGCCGAGGGGAGTTCAAAACCAGCCTCAACAAGAGCCAGAACCCATCTCTACTAAAAATAGAAAAACTAGCGTGGTGTTGTGGCGGGCACCTGTAGGTCCAGCTACTTAGAAGGCTGAGGCAAGAGGATTGCTTGAGCCCAGGAGCTTGAGGTTGCTGTGAGCTATGACACCACTGCACTCTACCCAGGGCAACAGAGTAAGACTCTGTCTCAAAAAAAAAAAGGGGGGGGGGCGGCACCTGTGGCTCAAAGGAGTAGGGCGCTGGCCCCATATGCTGGAGGTCGCAGGTTCAAACTCAGCCCCAGCCAGAAACTGAAAAAAAAAATAAAATAAAAATAAAAAAATTAGTATTCACAATGAATTCTTTGGAATTATGTTCAGCTGAGTGTAATAGCAACCCAAAATAATAATGACCTAAATAAGGTCATTTTTCACTTCAGGTCATTTCTTTCACTTAACAGTCCAGAGTTGGAAATTACAGGCAGCTTCACAAAAGCCCCAGATTCCTTCCAGGTGCTCTACCCTCCCGCTGGTGTGGCCCTCATCCATGGAAGAAATACAAGTTCTTCCTTTGCTAAGGAAGGGAAAACAGCCAGAGCTTTGGCCATTACATACATTCTTATGGAGCAAGAAGGAGGAAAGGATGTAGAGGGAAACGCAGGGGACATTGTCAAACAAACCGTAATTCATTACATGTCACGCTTGCATCACTGTCGCCTCCAGCATCACTGACCAATGACAGTCATACTTCCTCTCTCACATTTAATTCCAATCCTGTTTTCTGCCACCTGCATACTCCTCAGCTCTTACTTATTTTGGGCAGAAGGAGGTTGGTGGAATACTTGTAATTATCCTACTTTTTTTTTTTTTTTTTTTTAAGACAGAATATCACTCTGTTGGGCGGTGCCTGTGGCTCAAAGGAGTAGGGCGTAGGGCACCGGCCCCATATGCCGAAGGTGGTGGGTTCAAACCCAACCCTGGCCAAAAACCGCAAAAAAAAAAAAAAATCACTCTGTCATCCTGGGTAGAGTGCTATGATACCACAGCTCACAGCTCATAGCAACCTCAAACTCCTGAGCTCAAGCCATCCTCTTGCCTCAGTCTCCCAAGTAGCTGGGACTACAGGTACCCACCATCACACCTAGCTAGTTTTTCTATTTTTTAGTAGAGACAGGGTCTCACTCTTGCTTAGGCTGGTCTGGAACTCCTAAGGTCAGGAAATTTACCCACCTTGGCCTTCCAGAGTGCTAGGATTATAGGAGTGAGCCACTGTGCCTGGCCTATCCTATAAAACATAAATGTGAATTCACCTGATGATTTTATTACCTACTTTCAGTTACATAAAATAATTAAGGTGTTTTTGTCCAACATGGGATCAGTTAGTGTTAACCTCACCATAGCATAGCCTTCCTTTCCAAATATAACTACTTGATTATACCAGGCTTAGAATCTTCCATCAAAAAAGCACAGAAAAAATATCACACAGTGCAGTTTCAAAATCCTTACCACCTCAGATCTCCTCCAAGTTGGCCTTAGTGCACTGTGATATTTGCATAGTTACAGCAGCCACTGCAAAATCCAAAGACCTATTAGTTAAGCAAAAATCTTTTGACAATTTCAGGGAAACAGAGCAATCATGTGCCTCTCCTACTGTAAAGGCAAGATTTGATCTGCACCACCCTTCCTTGGGATGTCGTCATATCTCTAGGTACCATGCTGGTATCACACACTCCCTCCTGCTAATGTAGTGTCAGAAAAAGACCTTAACACAGAGAAATGTAGGCAGCACAGGCCTGCAGCTAACAGGATTCTATATTATGCTTCACTTTCTCTAATTTGGGAAGCCAGTCTCAACTTGACATGCTTTAAAAATTCCTCAGGAGTCATCCATGAAATATCCAGTGAGTATCTAGAAGGTGTCAGGCCCTGGGTCCTGGAGCAACAGTGGTGAGTAGAGCACCATCCTTGCTGTCACTGAGTTATCAGATAGTGAGTGAGACAGGACATTAATCATGACCGCACAAAAACAGGACTTCAAACTGTGAGGGAAAAGTACAAGAGCTGTACCAGAGCATAACAAGAAAACCCAACCTCTTTCCACATTTGAGCAAGAAGAAGGTTCCAGAAATCCGGAACAGTATGTGCAAAGGTCCTGAGAAAATTCAGGGGAATAATATCTGAGTCATTTTCCCCCTACTCTCTTTCTGTCACATATTTGTGATTGAACATTCTGTAAAGTTTACACCATCAAAGCTTGATTTTCAATGTGTATAAATTCCTTACTTTACTAAAGGGAGATACCACGTGTTCTGGGTAAATAAAACCAGATTTAGTGCTCCAGGGTGGTGCTGTTTTTAAACTAACTTTTCCAAATCTGTCACTTTTCCAGCATTTGCTAAATTCGTAACAAACCTGTTTTAAGATTTCTCATGCCCACCCTCTTCCAGCCACTTTGTTTCCTGACCGTTTCCAGATCTGCATCTCTCAAGCATTCCTTCCATGTGAGCCTTTTCTGAACGTCAGTGGGGAAGAATGTCCTTGTCCCCATAGCTGTTTTGTAACCACTCTCCTTCCTTCCATCAGGATTACAGAGGTGCCCATCCCCGTGCAAATGCTCCAGTGCTGGGTATCACCCATCCCACTCTACCCCTTCTGCAGGAGGCTCTTACTTCAATTATTCATCCTCCCCCAGGGCCTTCTGTTCAGCCCTTGTCCAGAGAGAAAGTAGAAAAGGAGTGGGCTAAGGCCTTTCTGTAGTCTTCTTGCCTTCTCATACCACCACCCCATTCCTGTCTCAAAACAGATTTATCTACCCTCCACCCACCTTGATAAGTTAGGCCTAAACATACTACCAGATTCCACCAGGGATCTCTGAGGTGGGTCAGTGAAGTCACAGGCTAAGTCCCTAGCTTTGTGCAGTATAAGGCATCCACCCCTATCCCCATCCTCCATCTCCAGAGCTAGATGCTGAGAGTCAGAGTTCCAGGGGTCTCCCCTGTCAGAGCCATCAACAGAGTGAACTTAGTATCAGTAGGATTCTAACAGCAAAAATATGGTACATTTGTAGGTGGCATTAGTATAATTGATTTAATAGATAATTTAACAAAGGAACTGTCCACAAAGGCATAGGGAAACCATGGCGGTGCATGTAGTCCTCAAAGGCTAGTAACTTCATGGTTGTGACCTCTCTGGGCCTGACAGGGCAAGGTGAAAGAGCCGCTGTACTGATTACATGGCAAGCTTCCAGTAAAGCCAGATTCCAAATTATCTAACTTGTCTAACCAACTCCTGTGGTCCTAGCAGGCCCTTTTCATCGCAGTTCTGTCCTATATCTCCAGACCCCTCACAAGATCTCGCAAGGCTCCTCCCCAGGGGTTACTCTCCAATATGAGCCCTTCCTGCCTCTGATGTGGCCTTGAGGCCTCCTGTGCACCTGATGGCTGAAGGCACCTGTCAAGCTCACCTGTCCCTCTAGCTTTTCTCTTCTACTCAGTAAGGATCTGGGAACAGTGCTAAGGGTCACAACCCTCTGCCTCTGCCCTGCCTTGTCCTTTTCTTTTGTAGCTAGTGACTGACTCAGTCAGGCTGAACACTGAAGTCATAGCCAGTTCTTGTGGACTCCCTTCTCCAGACCAGCATAGTTTGGTTGAGCTCGTGGCTCAGGCAGCTGTGTCCAATCTGCTTCCCAGAGTTTTCCACCATGTGGGGGAAGGATCTTTCTCGCCATCCCTGCTATGTCCTCTGTGGGTCACTATTAGAACATAAAGCAGGATGGACCTGTACTCTCCCAGCAATTTCAAGGAACTGCCCTATTTTTATTCATTTTCCATTGCAGCCCCTCCCTCTGAGTCTGGGCCAGAGCAAGCAACCGTTACAGGCTGCCTTCTCCCAAGAGGTTCCTAGTCCCTCTGCAGAGAGACTGCCACCTGCCCCCTTCCCACACACCCAAATGCATCTGTGCTCAGGATACAGGATGCCCCACCAAGACCATGGCTCTGGTACAGTTTTCAAGGGACAGCTCTGTCTAAACAGTTGCTCCGCTGGAATATTTAGAAACATCCTTCTTTCTGGCTTCCTATCAGCAGCTGAAATCATGCAGGCCAATGAGTTAAAAGTTTGACAAGGAAACTCTCTTCCTTGGATTTCAGGGAGTTGCATGTTCATCCTGTACCCCTTAGGACTGACAATTGTGTTTTTAAATAGGAAAGCAAATGTGAATATAAAAAAGATGTTTCCCCAAGATCATGCAGGATATAGTAAATGTTTATGATATAACATCAATTTATAAAAGTAGGACACAGAGCATGATTTCAACCATGTAAAAATAAAACAAATGAAATAAAATCAATAAAAACCTGAGCATAGAAGTCAGTGGCAGGATAGTAGAGGAGAAACAGCACTCTGGGTTCTGGGGAAGAAGCCCCGGGCCCAGGAAGGCCTGTACTGACTCTTCTGCCCCCACCTCTGGTCAGTAGAAGAGAAACCAACATAGGAATTTGGTCTTATCCAAGATAAGGAAAAGCTATAATGTCCAACATGGAGAGCTTTGGGGTGGTGTGGAGTAAGAGAAAAGGGAAGAAAAGAGAATATAGGCTGTGAGAAAAGACTCTAAGTAGATAAGGGACCCCAAAACTTGGCAATAGGGCAGGGCCAAACCTAACAGACAATGAAAAAGTCCCTCTGGGATGAAGGGGAATGCATATAAAATTTAAAGCTGTTCTGTACATTGTGTGCTGTGCTGTAAACAGCCCCCCTTTACCCCACATCTTTAGTGAAAATATTCTAATATTGATATTTGGGGGGGATAAATTAGAAGAGGTCTTGGCAGATTGCAATATAGGTTAATACAAAAGCTGATATAAAAGCTCTTTTGTACTAGCTAAGGAAGGATAGGCTATAGCAAGCCTCTCAAAAATGAAAAAAAAAACTTGGTAATTCAACGTCTCAAAGTTGTGTTTCTTGCTTGTATCACAGGCTGGTGCTTGTGAGGCACCTCTCCTGTGCAGCTCTCCTACGTGCAGTGACTCGGAGGTTCATGCAGAGTCCATCTTGCCTTTACACCTTCTAGAAGTCTCTCGCTACCAGATATGTGGGAGAAGAGACCTAGCGTGACCGATAATGCCGTGAAAGTGATGTCTAAAAGAAAGCTTATACCTCAATCTCTGTATTAAAGATATAAAAGGTTGAAAATCAATGATCCAAATTATCAACTCAAAAAACTAGAAAAAGAACAGAAAATTAGACCCCCCAAAAAAGAGTAGAAGGGAGAAATAAAGAGCAGAAATCAAAGAAGTAGAAAGGAGGCATCATATACTAGAGAAAATCTCCAAAGTAAAAGTTTATTCTTTAAATAGATTAATACAACTAATAAACCCTAGCAAGAAAAATCAAGAAAAAAGAGAGAGGGAGAATTAAAAACTACAAATACAAAAACCAGATTAGAAAAAGAGAATATGACTACAGACCATATAGACATAAAAAAAAAAATGAGAGGATAAGCCTGTAATCCTAGCACTCTGGGAGGTCAAGGTGGGTAGATTGCCTGAGCTCAGGACTTTGAGACCAGCCCGAGCAAGAGTGATGCCCCATATCTAAAAAAACAGCTGGGCATTGTGGCAGGAGCCTATAGTCCCAGATACTTGGGAGGTTGAGGCAAGAGGATCATTTGAGCCCAAGAGTTTGAGGTTGCTGTGAGTTATGATGCCACAGCATTCTACCAAGGGTAGCAAAGTAAGACTCTGTCTCAATTAAAAAAAAGATAAGAGGACATTATAGACTTTATGCTACTAAACTGGCATTCTATATGCCAACATTTATGCCAATAAATTGGGAATCTTACATGAAATATACACATTCCTTAAAATAAAATTTACCAAAATTGCCACAAGAAAAAAGGAAAAATACCAATAGTCCTATATCTATCAAAGAAATTGAACCTGATATTAAAACTCCACAAAGAAAATTGTAGGCCTCAATGGCTGGCCTCACAAAAGTTTAAGGAATATATAATACTGAGCTAAGCAAGGATGTCCAGAAAATAAAAGGGCAACATCCAAGATCATTTTATAAGGTCAATCTCATTTTATAAGGTCTGCAAAACATTGATACCAAAAGTTCAGAAAGACATTACAAGAAAGGAAGATCCCTGGCCAACTTCTTAGGCTGGAAAATTTAGAAGAGTACATGGTGAACCCATTTGGTAAGCAATAACAGCCTCCATTGCAGTAAACTCTTCTGTTCCTTAAATATCCCTTTGTTCCCGTCTTCCCCCAAATAGGACAGCTTCCACCGCTCCTCATGGAAGACAACCCAACGTCCCATCTGCCATTGCACGCCTTAGTCCTCTCCACTGGAAGCAGACATCTTGTCTTAGACTGAAGCCCTCTGAACTAAAAAGACAAGTCTGCTTCAGACCCATGCCAATAGACAAAAGAGTGATGACAGAACAGGACGGGGACAACTACAACAGACACTCCCAATTCAGAAAGGGGGAGCCTGAGAGACCCACACCCATCACTGCTCCACTTTCAGTGCTGAAATACCAAACAATGAGCTCACACTGTGAAGGCTGCCTAGGCTGAAGCGGGAACTCCCTTCCCCACCACCAATCTTTGTTATCTTGCCCCGGCCCTGCGAGGGGCTTCCTCTTACACTCTCATTCTGCTTGGCCACATCTAAAGAGACAGTTAGGGAGAGTACACTCCTTAGCGGAAGTGCAACTTCCTGCCAGAGGTTGCTTTAAGGCTTAACTAATGGACTGGTGCTTTTTACATGGGCTTGTGGCTTCTTTGGCAATACTGTTTCCTCAAAAATTTGGAAAGCTTCTGATCTATTTGCATCCAGTCAGTTCCATTTGCCAATATCCACTTTCAAAGGTTCTTTTGTAAGATATATTTTCCAATTTGCTTTCTCTTTTACCATCTTGTCCCCCCGCCCCCTCTTTCAGCCTGACAGGGACTACCAGCTGGAACAAAGAAATACGTCTTTAATCTGATGTTTTCTATAATACATTTTATCAACTGAAACATTTTCTTGGACCTTGGCATCCAAAGTCTTTTAAATTTCTATCTCTCACAGTTTGGGAACAAGAAGCAGTCAGCTTTTCCAAGTCTGGAGGCATCAATATTTTGGCCATTTTTTATTTCATTTAATTTCTACTTGAAAATAGGTAATTCTATCCTTGTTTTAACATTTTTTAATTGAGATGTAATTCACATACCATAATATTTACTGTCTTTAAAGTGTACGATTCAGTGGGTTTTAGTATATTTACAAAGTGATGCAACCATCACCATCATCTAATTTCAGAACATTACCATCTGCCCAAAAAGAAACCTGGTAACCAGGAGTCACTCCCCATTTCTCACTCCCTCTACCCCTTGGAAAATATTAATCTACTATCTTTCTCTATGGATTTGTCCATTCTAGACATTTCAGATAAATGACATCATGCAATATGATTCAGTGTCTGATTTCTTTTCCTTAGCTTAACATTGTCATGGCTATCCCGCTATCCATGCAATAACATGAATCAGTATTTCATGTCTTTTTACGACTAAATAATGTTCCATTGTAGGGATACACCACATTTTATTTATCAGTTCATCAGTTGGACATGTGGGCTGCTTCAACTTTTGATCAATTAGAATAATTCTGCCATGAGCATTTGTGTACAAGTTTTGTGTAAATATATGTTTTGTTGCTCTTGAATAAATACCTAAGAATGGAATTGATGGGTCATATAGAAACTCTATGTTTAACTATTTTGTTTTGTTTCTTTTGAGACAGGGTGTTGCCCAGGCAACTATGCAGTGGCATCATTATAGCTCACTGTGCCCTTGAACTCCTGGGCTCAAGGGATCCTCTTGCCTCAGCCTCCTGAGTAGCTGAGACCAGAGGCGCCTGCCCCCACATTTGGCTAATTTTTTTATTTTTTGTAGAGATGGGACCTTGATACATTGCCCAGGCTGGTCTCAAAGTCTTGGCCCCAAGAAACCCTCCCACCTCAGCCTCCCAAATGCTAAGATTATAGGCATGAGCCATCATGCTAGACCTGTATTAACATTTTGAGGAACTTTTAAATTGTTTTCCAAAGTGGCTGAACTGTATGAAATTCCTACCAGCAATGTATTAAGATTTCCAGTCTCTCCAGCACTTGCCATTGTCTTTATTTGATAATGTTGGTAGATAGGAAGCAGCATCTCATTGTGGGTTTGATTTGCATTTCCCTAATGACTAACAGTGTTGAGCATATTTTTACATGCTTATTGTCCATTTATATATCTTATTTGAAGAAATTTATCCATTTAAAAATTAGGTATTTCTCTTTTTATTGTTGGGTTATAATAGTTATTTATGTATTCCAGATAGAAGACCTTTAATGCATGCACAGGGTGTCCATAAAGTTTGTGTGCGATTTAAAATAGTTGACTATTTTAAAAATCCACATGAACTTTATGGACACCCTATGCATATATGACTTGCAAATATTTTCTTCTGTTCTGTAAATTATTCTTTTTTTTTTTTTTTTCTTGAGACAGAGTTCTGTCAACATGGATAGAGTACCCCAGCATCATAGCTCACAGCAACCTCAAACTCTTGGGCTCAATCAATCCTCTTGCCTCAGCCTCTCAAGTAGCTGGGACTACAGGCGCCCTCGATGATACCTAGTTTTTTTGTTTTTAGTAGAGATGGGGTCTCACTATGGTCAGGCTGCTCTTGAAATCCTGAGCTCAAGTGATTCACCACCCATCTCGGTCTCCCAGAGTACTAGGATTTACAGGCGTGAGCCACCGCACCCAGCCTCTGTGAATTACCTTTTCACTTTTTCCATAGAATCCTTTAGTTTTAATGAAATCTATTATATCTTTTGCAGCTTGTATTTTCGATACCATGTGTAACAAATCATTGCATAATCCAAAGCTACTGAAGATTTATACCTATTTTTTTTTTCTAAGAGTATTGTAGTTCTAGCTCTTAAATTTAGTTTTGGTAAATTTTGAGTTATTTTTTGTAAACCCTGTAAAGTAATAGTCCAACTTCATTCTTTTGCTTGGATACACAGTTTTCCTAGATCCATTTGTTTAAGACCCTACTTGTTCCCCCATTGAATGGTTTTGGTGCTATTGTCAAAAGTCAATTGTCTGTAAATATGTGGGTTTTGATTTCTGGACTCAGTTCTGTTCCATTGATTTACATATCTATTCTTATGTAAGTACCACACCACACTGTCTTGAATATGATAGTTTCATAGTAAGTTTTGAAACCAGAAAGCGTGACTTCTTCAACTTTGTTCTTCCTTCTCAAGATTTTTTTAGCTATTTTGGACCCCTTGCATTACCACATGAATTTTGTTATCAGTTTGTTAATTTCTGCAAAAATCCTGTTTGGGTTTTGTTTTTTGTATTTTTTTAGAGACAGAGTCTCGCTTTTGTAGCCCTCAGTAGGGTGCTTGGTGTCACAGCTCACAGCAACCTCCAGCTCTTGGGCTTAGGCGATTCTCTTGCCTTAGCCTCCCAAGTTTGGAGGATTACAGGCACCCACCACAATGCCTGGCTATTTTTTTCTTGCAGTTTGGCCAGGGCAGGGTACAAACCCGCCACCCTCGGTATATGGGGCCAACACCCTACTCACTGAGCCACAGGCACCACCCCACCTGTTGGGGTTTTGATAGAGATTGTGTTCATATGATCTATTTGGAGAGTACTGCCATCTTAAAATACTAAGTCTCCAAATTCATTAATATGAGATGTCTTTCCATTGATTTAATTCTCCTTTAATTTCTTTCAACATTATTTTGGCATTTTCAGCATTCAAATATTGGGTTTTTTGTTAAATTATCCCTAAATTTATTATTCTTTTTGATGTTACAATAAATGGAATCATTTTCAGACTGTTATTTTCAAACTGTTCATTGCTAATGTATAAAAATATAATCAATTTTGTATGTTGACTTTATATCCTGCAAACTTGTGAACTCATTATTAGCTCTCTGAGTTTTTTTGAGGATTCCTTTGGATTTTCTATATTCAAAAACATATCACCTAATAGAGATCATTTTACCTCTGTCTTTGTTTTTTGTTTTTGGGTTTTCTTGGGTTTTTTTTTTTTATATATTTCAGGTTAATGTGAGGGTACAAACAACCAAGTCACAATATTTTAATTTGTTAGGTAGGTATTAAATCTTCAATAGCTTTGGATTGTGCAATGATTTGTTACATGTGATACCAAAAATACAAGCGACAAAAGAAAAAATAGATTTCATCAAAATTAAAGGATTCTATGAAGAAAGTGAAAAGATAATTCACAGAGGCTGGGTGTGGCAGCTCATGCCTGTAAATCCTTGTAGCTACGTCCTGCACCCCAAAGGTGTGCCATATACCCCTACATTGTGCCTATTCAGTATTTACCTCTTCCTTTGAAATCTAGACGACTTTTATTTTCTTTTCTTGATTAAGTACCCTTACTAGAACCTCCAGTATGATACTGAATAAAAGTAACAAGAGTGAGTCTGGACCCAGTGGCTCACACCTGTACTCCTAGAGCTCCAAATCATAGTAGATTGCTTGAGCTCAGGAGTTTGAGATCAGCTGAGCAAGAGCAGTGAGACTGCATCTCTACTAAAACTACAAAAAAAAAAAAAAAAAAAAAAAAATAGCTGGATGTTGCAACTGGTACCTGTGGTCCCAGCTACTCAGGAGGCTGAGGCAAGAGGATCATCTTAACCCAAGAGTTTAAGGAGGCCGTGAGCTATAACCTCATAACCTCTACCTAGGACAACAGAGTGAGACTCTGTCTCAAAGAATAAAAAATGACAGTAGTGGACGACATTCTGTTTTATTCCTTATCTTAGGAAGAAAGCTTCCAACTTTGCATCTGCCTGGGGGTTTTGTAGATGTTCTATTCTTAGTTTGTTTAGTATATTGATCATGAAAGGGTGTTGAATTTTATCCAATGTTTTTTCTGCATCTATTGAGATGATAATTTGATTTTTGCCCTTTATTCCATTGATGTGGCATATTACATTTATCAATTTTTGTATGTTGATGCAATCTTGTATTCCATTTAATTATGGTGTATAACAGTTTTTACACATTGCTGCATTCAGTTTACTGGTATTATGATGAGGGTTTTAATAAGCCACATTCGCCTATGTTCACAATATCTTATTCTTCCTTTGGCATCAGAGTCATAATGGCCTTATAGAATGACTCAGGAACATTCCCTTCTTATATATTTTTTGGAAGTACCTATGTACTCGAGTATATACGGTATTCATAAAGTATTGGGGTTAACTATTTTCTAAATGCTATATAGAATTCACCAGTGAGGTCATTTGTCCTCTGCTTTTCTTTAGCAAGTATTTTGATTGCCTATTCAACATCCTTATTTGTTAAAAGATATGTTCTAATTTTCTACTTCTTGAGTCAGTTTCAGTAGTTTGCATTTTTCTAGGAATTTATTTCACCTAGATTATCTAATTCAATGGCATGCAAGTGTTTATAGTATTCCCTTATATTGCTTTGTATTTTTATAAAGTCAGTAATAACATCTCCTCTTTCATTCCTGATTTTAGTAATTTGATAGTTATTTCTTTTTTCTTTCTTTCTTTCTTTTAATCAGTGCAAGGTAAAAGTTTGTTGGTCTCTTCAAAGAATCAACTTTTAGTTTGGTCAATTTTCTGTATTGTTTTTCTATTTACAATTCATTTATTTCTGGTCTAACACTTATTATTTCCTTCTTTTTTCTCACTTTCAGTGTAGTTTACTTTTCTTTTTCTAGTTCCTTAAGGTGGAAATTTAGGTTAGTGACTCGAGATGTTTCTCCTTTTTTCAATAGAGGTGCTTACAGCTATAAATTTCCTCTAAGCACTGCTTTAGTTGTGTTCCATAGTTTTGTTTTGTTTTCTTTTTTTGAAACAGAGTCTCAAGCTGTCACCCTGGGTAGAGTGCTGTGGCATCACAGTTCACAGCAACCTCCAACTCCTGGAACTACAGGTGCCTACCACAATGCCCTGCTATTTTTTGGTTGCAGCCGTCATTGTTGTTTGGCAGGCTCAGGCTGGATTTGAACCCGCCAGCTCAGGTGTATGTGGCTGGCGCCCTAGCCACTTGAGCCACAGGTGCCAAGCCTCCATAGTTTTTTTAATGTTGTGTTTTTATTCTCATTCATCTCAAAGTATTTTCTACTTTCCTTTGTGATTTCTTCTTTGACCCATTGATTATTGAGAAGTATTGTTTAATTTCCATGAAGTTTTGAATTTCCTTCTGTTATTGATTTCTAATTTCACTACATTGTGGTTAGGGAACACTCTTCATATTATTTCAAACCTTTTAAATCTATTGAGATTTGTTTAATGACTTGACCTATGTTCTATCCTGGACTTGCACTTGAGAAGAATGTATATTCTGATGTCATTGAGTGGAGGGCTCTATTGTTGTCTATTAGGTCTTGATTTTTTATATTGTTATTCAGTTCTCTATTTCCTTTTTAATCTTCTGTCTAACTGTCCTATGCATTATTGAAAATGGGGTATTAAAGTCTACAACTATTACGTTATTGTGGAACTGTCTATTTATAAAATTCTGTCAGTTTTTGCTTCGCATATTTTTGGGCTCTGTTGCTAGATGCATATAAGCTTATAATTTTTATATCTTCTTGATGAATTGATTAATTCTTTTATATCCATAAAAATATTCTTTGTCTCTAGTAATGATCTTTGTCTTAAACTCTACTTTGTCTGATATTGGGATAGGCGTTCCAGCTTCCTTTTGGTCACTATTTCCCTGGTATGTATTTTCCATCTTTTACTTTAAACCTATTTTTGTCCTTGAATCTAACACATGACTCCTGTATACAGCTTATACTTAGATTATTTGTTTTACGTCTTCTGCAAGTCTCTGACCAATTCCATTCTAAGCTCATCTTTTTCTTGACAAATGCAGCAGTAGTAGCCAACACATACCACTAATGTTCTATTTTGAATCTCTCTAACGCCATATATTAGTAAAAACAGAGTCTGCCTCCCAAGTTAGATAATCTTTGGCCCAACATAACAATACATTGACATAATTCTAGCCTCCAACATCAGTTTTTCCCTTAGCATAACATAAGCCCATTAAGCTGTTATAGCAACGCCCTAGTTTAATGTGTCACTAGGTCTTAGTACAACATTTATATTAGACACAGTATGATAAACTATACTGCAGTAATAAATAAATTCTAAAATCTAAGTGGTCTATACTCAGCAAAGGTTTATTTCTCACTTATGTTACCACTCAGCGCAGTCAAGTAATTCTCTTGCCTGACTCTCTCCAGTCAGTAACACGCTGTTTACATCTGGCAACTTAGTTATTTCAGAGTTCTTCCCTGCTAGAACCATAGAAAAGAGAGAGGAAGAGTGACAGTGTGGTGGCTTATTTCCAGGCTGGAAGATGGCACGTATTATTCTGTTCATATCAAGTGCGACAGACACAGTCATGAGCTTCAACTCAGCTGCAATGGAAATCGGAACCTCATAGGATTACACTGATATTTGCTAATCACTGGCAGTCCCCAGCACATTCCTATTCCATAAACATATCAAAATTTCACCTTTGAAATGGGAGAAGGGTGGCTTGAGTCCACTATTTCGTGAATACTGGCCATTCAGGGTACTGAGAGGCATCACCGTAAATGGTGCTGGTTCTGGAGCCAGTCTGTCTGGGCTCAAATCTTGGGATCTGCTAGTTATTAATTTTGTCACCCCACCCACCATACTTAAGTCTTATAAGCTTCAGTTTCTTCATCTGTATAGTGAAGGTTAAATATCACCTCCCTCCTAGGTTTATTGTCAAAATGAAATGAGACAGTCCAGGGAGGCACCCATGGCTCAAAGGAGTAGGGTGCCAGCCCCATATGCCGGAGGTGGCGGGTTCAAATCCAGCCCCAGCCAGAAAAAAAAAACTGCAAAAAAAAAAAAAAAAGAAGAAGAAGAAGAAAAGAAACGAGACAGTCCATGTAAAATAGTACATTATCTAGCACATAGTAAATGTATAATAGATATCACCTGTTATTAGCTAAAAATCTGGAAAACAATAGAACAGAAAATAAAACCATACAGAGAATATTATTATTATTAATGATATTTTCTACTACATGCCTGATTGGAAGTGCTCTTTTCTGGGTGCTCTAAGTAGTGGCAGGAAAGTGCACGGCCAGA
The DNA here is from genome assembly GCA_963574355.1 of Loris lydekkerianus. Taxonomy (NCBI): domain Eukaryota; kingdom Metazoa; phylum Chordata; class Mammalia; order Primates; family Lorisidae; genus Loris; species Loris lydekkerianus. The sequence goes on along the minus strand of CAUYPK010036747.1, from coordinate 30,175 downwards.
CAGATGAGGCGCTAATGGGCCTATTTTTGTGAGGTGAATAAGCATCCGATAATGGTATTAGCTCTCACAAGTTCATGGTCCAGGCCTGAGAATGCTCCCCTGGGCACTCAGAAAAGAGAGGCTTAATTGAAGTGTAATTTAAATCCCAATCACATTCCTACTCACAGGAGAGCAGAACTGCCTGTATGTTGGCAAGAAGCTTGGACTCTACTCTGGCTGCCTCTGATATTCCAAACCACAAGGACCTACAGATCCCCAGGGGAGGGCCTGGAGGGAAATCAGCAAATCTGAGTCTTTCAGCACCATTCCAAGGAGCCTGACTAAGGGCTCTTCTTGCTGCTACCTCTGAGAGGTTACTAGAGGACCAGTGAGATAAAGTAACTCATCTGAGCTATGTGTGGCAAATCTGATACCAGAATCAGGGTCTTCATCTGACAGGTGTAGCGCATAGTGGTTAAAAGCACAGGTTCCAGAGTCAGAGTGATGGAGTTCAAACCCCAGCTCTTCTCCTCAATTGACTGTGTAAATCTAAAGAAGTCACGCACTCCTCCAAACACTAGATTATTCATCCATAAACTGGTATTGATATTATTGTATTTGCTCCTCCCTGTCCACTTACCATCCTGACCTATCCCTACAGGCTGGCCTATGCAAATGGTATCAAAGGACTGCTTGGTCCTAGGGCTTCCAGTCACATCTGAGGAATGAGAGGGTGAGAGTAGAGTGAAATCTTGGAAGGCCACTTTCCTTACAGATCTCTCCACAAGTTCCAGAAGCCACTGCCTCTGCTTTCCCCATCATGCTTTTGATGGGAACAGCTCCCACTAGCCCCATGATACTGCATTTATCACCCTTGTGGTGATTGATCAGCTCACAGTGATTCTGTTTCTCTGAAAACAGCTCCCACAGAAAGAGGAGAGCTTCTAGAGGCCGTGCCAGGGCTACATGATCCTTCATCCTGATTGGTCCATGAATGGATACCTGAGCTAATATGAGCCAATCAGATTCTCCCTTCCAGGAATATGCTATTTGGAACAGAGAGACAACAGCAACCAGGACTGGCTAGGATTGAACCAGGTTTATCCTCAAATTCACCTTCTAAGGAAATAAGATCAGTCAAGAATAGGTTCCTGTCCTCGTAAGTTTTGGTAGTTTAACTCTTCCTCTGATAGGACATCCATGAGATACTCTATCATCCTTTCAATACATTTCTTCTTTAGTTAGCTAGCTGGATTGAGTTTCTATTGTTTACAGTCTAAAGAACTGCAGTGAACTAGCCACCTCTCAGAATTTTTATGAGATCCATGTAGGGTGTTTGACAAAGTGCTTGGTGTGTGGCAAGCTCATAATAATTTTTAGTATTTATCATTTGTAAAAATGGAGCTAATAACAATTGCCTCAAAGGTTTTGTGAAAATTAAATGAGCCTATGCAGTGTCTACTAAACCTTGGCTCCCATAGGACTTAGGTCTGGAAAGTTTAGTAGGTTCTGAGTAAATCTCAATTGGCTCTAGTGTCCTGCAAGTGGGATAATATGAACAATGCGTTAGACTGATACAGTCCTGGGCTGCACTTGTTATTTGGCCTGCTTGTGTTTTCTCTTTGGGAAACTGTTCTAGCTCCATTCAGGGGAGACTTGTAAGACTGTCAGTCAAGTCATGAGGAGGAAGAGGGACAAATGATCAAACTAGCCAGACAGAGTACCCATCCCCTGCACACAGGGTTGCCCAAGACACCCAAGCAAGGACCAACAGGAGTCCTCTGAGGAACTGGTAGGTTGTGAGGAGGAGTCCTATTCTGAGGCCATGAGCTTAAGGATCCTGAAAGCCTGGGATGCTTTCCATATGTGAGGAATTGTGCTAGGAAAAAAAAAAATCCACATAGATAGAAACAGACCCAAGAGATAAAAGAAAATAGAGAAACAGATTCCTGGCAAAATTTTGAGTTTCTTGAGTCAGCTGTGCCTAAAGTCAAAACCTGGACTTTTCAGTTATGAGAGCCAATACATACCTTTTATGTCTAGGCCAGTGGTTCTCACCTTTCCTAATGCCATGATATATTGTCATTGTAACAAAGGGGTTGCAACCCACAGGTTGAGAACCGCTGGTCTAGGCTGATTTGAGATGGACCTGTTATTTGCAACTGAAATAGTCCTGCCTGTTATATAAGTTTTTCTTCTAAACAATTTAGACATTGTTAAAGTTATTTTCTTTGTCTTAATAAATGCCCTGGGAAACAAATGGGTATAGAAATTTTTCTGGTAGGAAAAAAACTAGTATGTGAAGAAACTTACCCAACTATACATTGCAAGTCAATGTGCCAGGCTGATCAATAGCTTTGGGGTTCTATCATGGCCACATTATAGCTTCTGTGAGCCCCAGACGCTTTTGTCTTCATGAGCTCCTTCCTTCATAAAATAATATTTAAAATTGTGTCTTATGAATGCATTGGCATAAGGGCAAATATGATCCAGGCTGGGTTCATTTTTTCATATTATTTTTATATTCATTTTTTTCTGGTTTTAAAATAAATTAGAATTAAAACTTTTACAGGCCCTGGGCCCTAATGTGTCTAAGGGGTAAGGTGGCCCTGAGTCTTGCTTGCAAAAGAAAGTAGAAGAAAGTATGGAAATGAGATAATACATGTGAACATACTAAGGCAATGTGAGGACTATTATCACTGAAAGGGTACTCTCGGGGAGAGTAACGTAAGTGTGTGATCTATAGATGTCATGAAATGTTTAAAGCCAAAACTCCTAGTGAATACAGATCAAAGATGCTTGTTGGTAGAGGACCAGAAGAATGGAAAGTCAATGGCTTTTGGTAGTGAAGGAGCTAAGAAAATTTCACCCCAAAATATAATTGCTTGGTATAAAGAATATTTTGAATTAAAGCCCATTTATGATCAGAAAGCATTGGAAGAAGCCTTTCCTCTATCTACACAAAACCTGAGTAACCTGATTTAGAATTAGAAGGGGGCTACTGACTTCCTTTTTGCATACTAATAGACCTGGCCCAAGGTCATTTGAAGCACTTGAGACCTGTCTCTCAGGTTAATCGGCAATTCAATCTGTTTCCACCCTCTACACACACACCCCCTAGCAACCACTTGCTGCTCAAATACTTTCCAAGTATTTGAAAGTACTCCCTCCTCCCTTCTAAAAGGCATCTTTTTTTTTTTTTTTTCCCATACAAGAGTTTATAGATTTTTTACTTCCTGGCTTTTATTTCCTCCCCACCCCTCCGTCTTTAAAACTAAGCTTAGAACATAATCATTTATCTCTTCTCTTTCTCTTCTTCAAGAAGCTTTTTAGAGCACCCATCCACTGGCCCAAAGGAAAACACAGATTCATTTCTGTACAAAGAGGTGCCTAGAGAAGGGGAGTTGTGCAGCCAGGATCAGGGTAAGCTTGTTTCCAGGGACTTGGTCTGAGAGTCATTCCCTACAGGGGTCAGGCCTATATCAATCATATACCTGTTGATACTAACCATCCCAAAGGGATGTTATATATTCTACTGGTTTTTAGAATAATGAAAAATGGCTCTTATGCTTAGAATATGCACATATTTTGAAATAAGACATTAAGCATGACTACAGGTCAAGTTTGTTAACCTAAGCTTTCTAATCTGTACACAGTCACACAAAATGCATAGCACAATACCAGGCTCACAGCACAGAACTAGCTCTCTCTACCTCAATGGTTGTAGTAGCAAAACATCAGACATTTTTCAAAAACCAGCCATGACACTCCTTATTGTGTTTTGAGATCACTATTAATTAATTTGGATTTCAGAAAACAGATCCTTGAAGGTTCTCTCAGCTCAGGTTTCAGAGATGCCACTGGTTAAGAAGTAGAATTTGGCACTGGAAAGAAAACAGGCAGCTTAACCCAAACAAGCATTTTTAGGCTTGGCTCCTGTTGCACAGTGGTTATGGCAACCAGCCACATACACCGATGTTGGTGGGTTTGAACCCAGCCCAGGACGGCTAAATGACAATGACAACTGCAACAAAAAAAATAGACAGTTGTGGTGGGTGCCTGTAGTCCCAGCTGTTTGAGAGGCTGAGGCAAGAGAATCTCTTAAGCCCAAGAGTTAGAGGTTGAGCTGTGTCACTCTACCAAGGATGACATAGTGAGACTGTGTCTCAAAAATAATAATAATATAACAAAAGGCATCTTGAAAAGTCACTGACTTTGGGAAATCATTATGATTTTTCCCCATTTGCATGATATTTGGAAATAAGCCTTTCTCTTAAGAATCTACCATAATTGTGAGTTGACCTTTCAGCGAACCAACCAAAGGGAAGAGGGTAAGTTTCGCCATGATCCATACAGCAGCATGGAGCCTTTTGCAGGCCAGCAGCCACTCCTGCCAACCAGCTCTGCTCCCATGACTTGGCCCAGTATGGGGTGTAGGCAGGGAGAAGTCACCCGTGGGCACAGCTGGAGGCAGGAGGCTGGCAGAGGTACTCAGACACATCTGAGTACCACCTAGAGGGATTGTGGCCAAGGAGAAGATTTGGAGACAAAGCTGGAGAGATTTTGTTCAGGTGGCCACAGGTGGAATAGAGGCAACAGCATGGACCAAATGTCAGGTGTAAGAGTAAAGTGAAGCCAAACATGGAATGACACTGGGTCAGAACCTGGAGGGATCAGGAAGTTGTGAACCAATGGGTATTGGGCCCATTTTCGGGTCATGCTGACTCTGTGGCCCAAAGGCAGTCTCTGATGTCCTAAGGAGCCCAAAGAGCCACGCATACTGGATGAAAATAACCCTCAAAAACATAACTACTCAAGATTTTCTCCTGAACTTTGAGCAATTGCTGATGGAGAGACTGAGAATTCTCCACTATTGATATAAGTCCCATTTTAAGAAAGCAAATAATTTCAATTCAGAGCATGTGCTAGGCCGAAAGCTTGTGATACAGAAGAGGATTAAGAAAGAAAACCAGGTCGAGACAATGCCAGAAGAGGATACTGATAGAATCAGACAGAGATGATCTCCTTGCCACATCTGGCAACAGTTGTCACAGTCCCCTAGAGAAGAGCGATTAGCATCAAAAGCTGAACAGTACTTTCACCTCTTTGTGGTGACTTGGGTATATGTGTGTTTGAGGCCACTTGTGTCCTGTCTTTCACTAGCGTCAGTTCAGTCATTCAAGACTGACTTCCGTGTTGTCATTGTCTTTACAGAGCTCAGAGAAAGCTCCTCTCTAGTAATAAGCGACCCTTGGGTTTTATAGAAAGATACACAGGCCAGGTAGATTCCAATGGGCAGATCGCTGTGCTCAGATTCAGCAGGTAACCACTACCACTCCCTTAGAAACTATGAAATAAGCAAGAATGTCAGAGAACACGCCCTGAACATGCCACATTGCTATGTGGGTGGGCCACATAGTGGCGAGGTCTAGATTAAGGACTAGGTTACACATGAAGTGGCTCAAGAAACAGCAAGAACTCACATCACTGAGAACATGACCTGGGGACCTGGCAGCTGACTGTGCTGTTAAGTCAATGGGAACATGTTGCCAGGAGATGCCCTGTCTCTGCAAGATGACAGAGCATTTTTCTCACCCTGCCTCTTCCCTGAAGAGCTAAAGGAGTGGTGATCACAGCCCTAGCACTGCAGGCCTATCAGGAGGGAGGTGGGAGCCCCCATGGAAGCCACCACCAGGGCATAGCAGGCACTTGGGCCCCTTGGGGCAGCTGCTGCTCATTCGGTCCACTGCCCGCCCTGAGTGGTGGGCGGTGAAGGATGATGCTGAGGCTTCAAAGGCTTGGCCCACGCCAGCCCTCCTTAGTTCTGAAAAATCCCATTAAGAGCACTTTTGTCCTCCTGCAGCTTCACATCACTCATAAAGGAAATATTCTCAGACACTCTGCTTCCCTCTTTCCACTCTTCAAAAGGTTAAAGTTTTATCTCACCCTCTCTTTTTTTGTAAACATGTTGCTATTTTTATTTTTGTTTTTTCCCCCCAAACCAAAACTTCAATGATCACAGCAATCACAAAGGAAAGGGAACTGTGATAAATAGTCATTTCCTTTTCTCCAGCCTGAACTCCTGGGGAGAAATTTTGTCTAACAAATGCTCTGAGCTTTAGACCAGGGATTTTAGTTTTAACGTGGAGGCAACCTGGGCTTCTTTTAACCTTTCTCTTTAAAAAGAGCCACACAGGAACATCCTGTGTGTCACACTCCAGAACTCTCTATACAAAGGAGAGCTGGAAGTCAGCCCCAGGTGCAAATGACACACACGTCCGTCCACTGTCCCTCTCTGATGGGCTCAGACCCTGCCAGCCGTTCTGAGTCCCACTCCTCTCCTTTGCAGTTAATGGGGCTGGCAGACAACATGGAAAATTACCAAAAAGCTGTGGGAAAAAAAGTTGCATGGAAAGTTACAGAACGTCACAGTGGAAAAGCTGTGCTCCTTGGAACAGAGGAACAGAGCCAAATCTTTGCAGAGTGACATCTGCTGCACCTTCACTGAGCTAGGCCACACTCGCCTCACCCACTGCCCCACCCTCACCTTTCAATTTGGCCACTAAAGCTTTCTGCTGCCCCGCATTGCCTCCCACACAAACACAAGGCTACGCCCAAAGACTACTTTGACAGGTGAGATTTGTTTGTTTCCATGGCATTAATGAAACCAAAATACAAAATCATGAAAAGTTCAGATTCACTGTTGTTTTGTACCCAAGATGCTAAATGCAGAGTCCAGCGAGGTGGGCCCTAGCGCCACCCTCACCTCTGATGCTGTGCTATCACTTAGGTAAGTCACTGCCCACTGCCCCGAGACACTGTTTTTCTAAAATTTACAAAATGTAGAGAGAATGACAGGGCAGAGAGAAGATTGCAAGTCCCAAACATCCGGAAGCATGGACTGAACATGACTCTGAAATCTGAGATTTCTTAAACATTCACACAAATGTTATTGTTTTATTCCAATTTGTATATTTGGGCTTTTTTTTTTTTTTTTTTTTTTGAGACAGAGTCTCACTGTGTTGCCCTCAGTGGAGTGCCATAGTGCCACAGCCCACAGCAACCTCAGACTCTTGGGCTTAAGGGATTCTCTTGCCTCAGCCTCCCAAGTAGCTGGGACTATAGGTGCCGGCCACAATGCCTGGCTATTTTTTGATTGATGTTGTCATTGTTGTTTGGCCTGGCCTGGGCTCAAACCCGCCAGCTCTGGTGTATGTGGCTGGTGCCCTAGCTGCTCAGCTACAGGCACTAAGTCTATAATTGTTCTAACATAAACATGTAAACATTGATGCTATTTCCTACCAATGTCCACATTGAATTGATGCTGTGGAAAGATGATTCATATTCACTGTGACTCCGCTTGTCTCTAGAGTAGCCTGATGCTAAAAGGCCCCTGGGAAGGAGAGATGCAAGCAGCAGCGACAGCTCAAGCCAGTGCCATGGAGGGCCACACTGTTGTGGTTCTACACACCAACTTTCCAAGGCCTTTCCAAGGCCTCACAGGCACCTCCCTCAATCCACAAAATACTGGGCCCCAGAGATATTCCCTTCCTGCCACCCCAATTGCCCTTTCCCACAGCGATCATTCCCTGGACCCCACCGCAGAAGAGACCTGAGAGCTGAAATTCCCTCTTGAAAGAATTCAAGGAAGGTGAGAGCCTGGGTCTCTGAGGCTCTGGTGATTAGTCCCTGGGGTGCTGAAGGTGCTCCCACACACTTGGTGTGCCCTCCCTGGGTCGGCACAGGAGGCAGCTAGCTTCTCTCCCTCCTCCCCAGAAGAGGAGGGCCTCCCCGGAACCTCAGGGCCCAGGGGGCATGTAAACTCACACCCCTGCCCTGCACTAGCTGCTCCCTGCACCTGCCTCACATCAGTGCTCTTTCCCAAGTCCCTTTCTGTAACCCTGACCTCGTTTCTGATACTGTGGTGTCACAAGATTCCATCCTTGGTCCCCATCCCACTCCACCTCCTGGATTCCCTGTTAGTAAACATGACAGAATGTTCTGGAGTACAGCAACAGGCAGGCATCCTTGGTGACTGAGGGCACTTGAGGACATGGCAGTAGGAGCTGGCTACAGCTTCCAGTTTCCAGCCAGGCCTGAGCAGATCCCACTTGTGAGCTCCTGATTCCCTTTTGTCCAGCAAACATTATCAAGGCCCACTCTGGGCCCGGCACTGTGCTAGGTCCAGGGGGGCAGCTGGAAAGCCCCTGGCTGGATGGGGGGAAGACCTGAGAATCCACAACTACAATCTGTTGGCTACACAGAGAAGATACTTGGTGAATGGAAAAGGGCAGAAAGGTGATGAGCTGGAGCAGAGAAGAAACTAGGGAGGCCAGCTCCCTATGGCCACACCACACCAGCAGCAGGACTCTGAGGCTGGCTCCCAATGGGACCTGGTTACATGGAGACCAGCAAGGAGGGCCACCGGGCCTGGGCAGGGGAACATGTGAAAAGAACTAGCACTATTATCCAGCTTAGCTATTCCTGAACCAAACTGCCATTTTCCCTCCCTCAATTCACAAATAGTGGGCCCAGGAGAGTCCCCCAAGTGACCAGGGTGAGAGGGCCAGAAGCTATCCAATAGCACCACCCTGAGGTATCAATTCCTGATTTCAGCAGAAACTTCCACGAGCAAAACCACAAAGACTGTGCATGTTATAAGGAGGAGGAGGGGGAGGAAGGATCCAGGGATGCAGAATGAGTGAGGTCTGGGGCCTAGGAGGGAGAAGACGGCAGGCAGAAAGCAGAATTGGCTGTGGGCACCTGCGGGTGCCAGCTGAGCTAAGGTGTGCCAGTGTTAAGCGTCATGTATGGCCAGAGACAGGCCTAGTCCCAGCCCCTCCCAAAGGGCATGTGCTTGCCTGGCCTGCCAGCTCTGGGTACCAGGGAAAGAGACTGCAGTGCACCATTGATCCTTTGTCGAATCAGCTCCTGATAGTGGTACCTGGAGGGGGTCCCACCTGGACTTTATTCAGGCAGTCATGACACACACAGCTTTTTGTAGATCTCAAAAACACAAATTTTGATTATTCATAAGCCTTGGTTCCTAACATATTTTTAGGGAGATTCACAGCCCTCTTTTATTATTTTACTTATGTCATGCCAAATGATTTCTGAAAACTTATTTGAAAGTCAAAATCAAACGACTGCAAAGATTGGGGTTGTGCTGAGAAGCTAAAATTTATTATCTCCTCCAGGGGCTGAGGAAACTTCTGGGTTCCATCTGAAACACACTGGAACTGAGAAAATTCCAAATAAGTGGATGTGATGGCTCCTTTAACTATGCTGAAATCCAGAAGTCCACAGCCAACCCTTTCCAGAAGCTCTCCTCCCAGGGAGTCCATACAAAATGCATGTCTCTAAACCAGAGGTTGGCAAACTACGCCCTGATAGCCAAATGAGGCCCACCACCCCTTTTGTAAGGCCTACAAAGAATGGTCCTTACATTTTTTAATGGTTGAGAAAGAAATCTAAATTCCATGAATTCAAATTTCAGCATCCATAAGTAAAGTTATATTGGAACATAGCCCCTCTGTCCACTCACCTATCGCCTCTGGCTGCTTTCACTCTATAATGAGGAGTGTGAACAGAGTGCTGAGCAGTTACAGAGACCAGAATGACCTCGTGAGCCCAGGATCTATAAAGCTCTTTACAGAAAGATTTGCCAACACTCGCCACCCTCAGAAATGGAATTTAGACCCATGTATGTAAACACCCTCACTCCTCTCCCCTTCCTCCTCCTTCGGCCTCCTACAATCCCCTGAGACCAAAAAGTTCTCATTTACTTACTTCCTTGATTTCAGATCCCCCCCCTTTCTGACTCCAGCTTCATGAGAAAGCATTAGGTTCAGGCACAGAAACCTTCCCCAGGTCAGAGCTTCCCAGTGGAAGTGCCTCAAAGTGGCCACAGGTGTGCAGCAAAATGGTGGTGCCCTCAGTCCTCAGGTGAGGGTGCAGCTTGAGCGCATGGCTGGTTATCCCGGGGAGAACCTCACCTACCGCTCCTTGAAGGGCAGCTAAGAATGGGCACCATTAAACAGCAAAGACGATGATCTTCCCCCAAGTTATGAGGGAGGGTGCCACTACCATCTGGACATGTCCCTGGGCAGCCAGCCTGCTGCATAGGGTCCCACTGCCCATTGTGGGCAACAGGGCCAGGGGACTGCCAGAGGAGTATGTGTCCCACATGTCCAGGGAGCACAGGGCACAGACCAAGAGGGATGAGGGGCCAGGGGCAAGGAAAGCAGGAGGGAGGTCCTGGTGGCCACACTGTCAGAAGGCAGCCCTGAACCTCTGTCTTCACACGTAAACTCCTTGCCCACACTGGTGTGCTTTCAACTTTAATGAGATGTAATTTACAACAATAAAATGCATCCATTTTAAATGTACAGAATTATGAGTTTTCACAAATGTTTGGGTGATCTGTCAGTATAATCACCATCACAACCAAGACAGAAAACCCTGTCATCACTCCCAGAAGTCCCTGTGTGCCCCTTTGCAGCCAGTCCCCTTCCCCCACCACCACTGCTGCCCCAGACAACTCATCTGCTTTCCATAACTAGAAATTACTCTTGCCTATGCTAGAATTTCAAATAAATGGAATGATACAGCGTGTACTTTGTGTGTGTCTGGCTTCTTTCACTCAGGGTAATGTTTTGAGATTCATCCACATTGTGTGTGTATCAACACTGAACTCTTACACTTCTTTTTTGTTGTTTTTGAGTGAAAGGAGACACTCTGAGAAGTCATGTCAGGTCAGAAGTCATGAGTCAGAACCCTTCAGGACAAATCAGGACAATTATCACTCTACGTATACAAGCTGTTTACAAGCTGTTTCTATCTTTTGCAGCAGCTGAACTTCTTCAATCACATCCAAACTGGCTGTAGGGAACTGCTCTAAAAATGTATGTGTATTCTGCAAATTAGTGTTTCACTATTATTTTAGTGCACTGGAATCAAAAAAGTTTGATGGGTGCTAAATATAATGCCTATCACAAGAAATTTCAACACTCCATGTATCAACAACAACAACAACAACAAAAAGAGGTTTTTATAGTCTGTAAATACAATTACAGGCTAGGCATGGTGGCTCATGCCTATAATCTTAGCACTCTGGAAGGCTGAAAAGAAAGGATTGCTTGAGGCCAGGAGTTCAAGACCAGCCTGAACAAAGACCCCTATCTCTGCAAAAAATTTAAAAAATTAGCCAGGTGTAGTAGCACACGCCTGTAGTCCCAGCTACTTGGAAAGCTGAAAAGAGAAGGATCGCTTAAGCTCAGGAGTTTGAGGTCGCAGTAAACTACGATCATGCCACTGTATTCTAGCATAGGGACCAGAGTGAGACCTGTCTCAAAAGAATAATAATCATAAATGAGTAAACATAAACAAATATGTGTATAATTACAACTAGTATATATTTTTGAATAGTTAAGTTGCTCTTAACTTTTTATCACCAATTTATACAAACAAAATTTCTTGTCAATTATGATTATTAAGAATTTGAGCCGAGGCTCGGTGCCCATAGCTCAGTGGTTAGGGCGCCAGCCACTTGTACTGGGGCTGGTGGGTTTGAACCCTGTCTGGGCCTGCTAAACAATGACAACAACAACAAAATAGCAGGGCATTGTGGTAGGCACCTATAGTCCCAGCTACTAGGGAGGCTGAGGCAAGAGAATCACTTAAACCCAAGAGTTTGAGGTTGCTGTGAGCTGTGACTCCACAGCACTCTACCAAGGGCAACATAGTGAGATTCTGTCTCAAAAAGAAAAAGAATTTGAGCCAGGTGCGGTGCCTCACGCCTGTAATCTCAGCACTCTGGGAGGCTGAGGCCGGAGGATTGCTTGAGCTCAGGAGTTTGAGACTTGTCTAAGCAAGAGTGAGACCCCAACTCATTAAAATAATGAAAAACCCCACCCGAAACACAGAAAGCACCTGTAATCCCAGTGGCTTCAGAGGCTGAGGCAGCAGGATGCCCAAAGCCCAAGTCTAAGGTTGTAGTGAGCTGTGACACCACTGCACTCTGCTCAGGGCATAGGGTAGGATTCTGTCACATCAAAAGAAAAAAAAAAAAATAATAATAATAATAAAAGAACTTGAAATCATTGGACATCTTTATCAGAAATTTCATAGTCACCATAAAAGAAAACATCACACTACACCAAAAATAGGTCCAGTTTTATTTGAAAAGTATGCCTCACTACAACTGGAAAAAAGAGAAAGAAATTAGAGCGTCCTAGAACCCAAATTTCAACTGTTACTGCTGTGCATCAGCTCTAATAAAATAATTTAACTCTGCAAAAAAAAAAAAAAATTCATCTTGCCTTTTCAAACTTAATAGTAGATATAAAAAGATATGGTAATTGAAATAAGCTCATGTTTGACAACAAAATATTTAAAATCGTTTTATTTAGAATTTTATACAAATAGTTATTTTCTTTTATTTCATTATAAAAATTTACCATAAAGAAAAGTGAATTTTTACTAAGTGAAAGTGAAGAAATGAATTTTTTCACTAAGCTCCATATAGATGTTCCCAAATCACCTTTTGTTTACCCTAGTATGTCAAACACCTTTTCTTATTTTGTATTGTGAACAGGAAACTTTTATAGTCAGTATGGCGGCCAGACTAGGGCAGAAGCAGATAGCCTCCCTAGGTCTGTCTTCCTAAAGAAGCCTCTCCTGCCCTCTAGTGGTTATACTTGTAGCTGAATCTCGTCTAACAACAAATTGAAAATACTTGAAAAATATTGCATTCAAACTAAACAGGAACATATTTTTTTCTTATCATTATTCCCTCAGCAATACAGTATGACAACTATTTCTGTAGCATTTGCATTGTATTACCTACTATAAATACAGTCATGCATCAAACAAAAGGGATAAGCTCTGAGAAATGTGTTATTTTGGGCAATTTTATCATGGTATGAACATCACAGAAGTTACTTACACGCACCAATATAGTACACAGCCAACCACACATCTAGGCTCTATGGTATAGCCTGCTGGCCTAAGCCACAAACCTATACAGTATATTACTTTCAGCAACGGTAATACAATGGTAAGTATTTGTGTATCTAATTATATCTAAAGATAGAAAAGGTACAATAAAAATAGGGTATAAAACATTTTGTAAAATGGCACACTTAGCATGGGCACTTAGCATGAATGGAGCCTGCAGGACTGGAAGTTGCTCTGGGTGAGTCAGTGAGTGGTGGGTGAACCGGAAGCCCCGGGATGTTACCGTACACTCCTGCAGACCTTGTATGTGTTCTGTATACTTAGGCTACCCTCAATGTATTTCAAAATATTTGTCCTTCAACAATAAATTAACCTTCACTTGCTGTTACTTTTTTACTTTGTAAAATTTAAAAATGTTTTTAACTTTACTCTTTTGTAATAACAACTAGCTTAAAACTCATTGTACAGCTTTACTTAAATGCTTTATATTTTTATTCTATGAGCTTTTTTCTGTTTTTAAGATCATTTATTTATTGTTTACTTGTTATACTTTTTTTGTTAAAAACTAAGACACAAAAGCACACCTTAGCCTAGATCTACACAGGGTCAGGATCATTCCATCTTGTCCCACCTCCACATCTCGTCCTTCTAGAAGGTCTTTGGGGACAAAAACACTCAAAGAGCTGTCATCTCTATGATAACAATGGCTTCTTCTGGAATATACCCTGAAAGACCTGTCTAAGAATTTTTATATTAACTTGTTTTTATAAGTAGGAGTACACTCCAAAATAATGACATAAAGTATAAGATAGTAAGTACATAAAGCAGTAACATAGTCATTTATTGACACTATCAAATATTATGTGTGGTACATAATTGTATCTGCTAACATTTTATGTAGCTGGCTTTGGAGTAGGCTTATTTATACTAGCATCACCACAAACATGCGAATGATGAATTGGGCAATGATGTTAAGACAGCTATGAGGTCACGAGGTGGTAGGAATTTTCAGCTCTGTTAAACTCTTATAGGACTCTCATCGTGTGTGTGGTCCATTGTTTACTGGAACGCTGTTATGCTGCACATGACAATAATCTAGAGATGATTCCAAGTAAGGACGTGCATAGGTTATACACAAGTAGGATGCCATTTTATACCAGGAACTTGAGTATCCTTGGCTTTTGGTAACTGCAGGAAGACCTAAACCCATCCCTTCATGAATTTTGAGGGACAACTGTAGTGTGTTCTACCCATCTTCATCCTGGTCTGTTACATTTGGCAGCTCTGCAGACCAGAGGCCCTGGATTCTCTGTTCAGCCCTCTTTTTTCCAGGTAGAAACCCAAAGTCTATTTTAGGAAGAGCTGTCAAAAGGTTAAGTCACAGCCAGGAGTGGCAGTTTGTATGGCTATAATGGATATCAGAAGGACACAGGATTTCTCTTCCAGCCTTTGTTTCTAAGTGGGACTTTCAGAAGCAGTCCCTCCTCCCAGGGGTGCTTGCCAAGGCCCAGTCTAGCTAACCTCTTTTTTCTTAGCTATGTGAGAAGAATTACCTTGGGCTACTGAGACCGATAGTAATACACCCAGTCTCTTCCTAGTCGCAGATATATGTGGCACAACAAGACAGGGACATTAGTGTCCAGGTGGACAGGCTCTAATCATACTTCATTTGGAGTCACAGAGCAGCTGTCCTGGACCCCCAGGCTGCCAGTCTCTGGATCAGTGAGGCCCCCATTAGATCCCACCCAAGATAGCAGTCTCAACAGTGAGTTTCCCCAAGTCACTGTGGAACTGAAATCTGATGACTTCTTGAAGAACCTTCCCCTATCACATTGGTCTTTCTAAAATGAATTTTATCATAGGTTCTGGATCAGGTAGGACTCTTTGGTTCTCCAGTGATTTAAAAAAGAAAAATGCTAAATGAGTTAAGTAAAAAAAAAAAAGTCCATGAAATTAAAAAGCCCCAGGTAAATCTATCTCAGGCAAGGCTTTGTAAAAGGCTCCAAAGATAGCATCACCCGACAGCTCTGCCTCTGCTCTGCTGTCCTCCCCTTGGCTTCAATCTCTGATTTCCTTTCTAAGGAAAAATGGCTACCAGCAACTCCAAGCATCATCTTCCCAGATACTAGCCTGATGGGAAAAGAACAAGTCTCTTCCCCAGGGCTCCTGTCCGAGTCCTGGAAGTCTCTTTCATAGACCTACCCCTTGTGGGCCATGCCCTAGCCCCTGAACTAGTCACAATAATCCTAGAGATGGAACAGGACATGTTCCCATTATATCCAGGCTTTGGTCTCCCCTAAAGTCTGGCTATACCAACTCCCCATTTCTGAGTCAAATCAACCTACCCATGGCCCCTTCCAGGTCTCTCTTGGTCTCTGCTTCCATAGAATTTTTTGTCCTTCTGTCTTTCCTTCTCTTCCCTGGGCTGTTCACCCAGAGGCCTACCTGACTGACCCTTTCCAGGCCGTCTGGCCCTCCCTGTTCTCAGCACCTGCTTCTCAGTGCCCTCTCCTCCTTCCCCAAGTTTAGGCCTAAACTCAGGGACTGGGAGGGCTTCTTCCAAAACCCTGAGTCCTTTATGCCTAGGCAGCCAGAATTTCCAGAGAAAGAGTTTCTCTGGACTCACAAACTCTGGGTGTGCCCCTGCCAGCCTGTTAGGCACAGGAGATCAGCTGGGGTTCCAGGTGCGGTATGTGAAGGATTGGAGAGTCAGAGGGCAAAATAAGAGCAGTTCAGGAAACAAACCCCTCCTTCACCTCCCTCCTAGATGGATCAGACTGTGAAGAGCCTTAAATGCTATACCCAGGGCCTAAACTTCATCCAATAGGAGATGGAAAGTAGTCAAGAGGCTTGTTGGACGGGTGACTAGATGGATGAACAACATGAGCCCAGAGATGGCAAGTGATTCGCCCCACATCACACAGCAGGCAAGTAGCAGAAGCAGGCTTCCTAGTGCCCACCCTGGGGTTCCAGCCTCAGCCCAAGCTTTCTGGGAGCCCTGTAGATAATCAGTCATGGTTCTACTTTTCTCAGAGGTACCAGACCTGGGCTTCTGAGCTCTGAGCAAAAGCAGAAGCCTGGTGATTAGAAACTTGGACACAGTCAGGCAGAACCAGCAACTGGGAAGTTTCAGGAAGGTTTGAGTTGATGCCTAAAGATGAGGCTGGGGAATTAGAGTGTGACTGAATTCTCTGAGCACAAGGTAGAGCAGGGCCAGATGGAAACACCCTGAAGCTCTGGGTGAAGACAAAGCCCAGGGACCCCAACTCCTGGGGGAGATGGGGCTAGGGCAAGTATTGCCTCTAGTCTCCAAAGACCTTGGCTCTGTTCCTGCCCAGCCTGGCATTTTGCCCCGGGGCACAGCTATAATTAAGAGAGGGCAGGGACTGGGATGAAGGTGGAGAGGAAGAGGCCTTCTGGCTCCCAGTTTACAGGAGTCTGAAATTAGTTTAGGCTAGGGTCAGACAAGACAACGGAGGTTTAAAAAGATCCAGAATTTCCGTGAGGACAAGAATGTTGCTGACTAACTCACCATTGTATTCCCAGTGTCTGGAACAAAGCCTGACACACCTTGGGTGGTCAATAAATATTTGCTGAGTTAATAATGGACCATTGCTGGGGGGGGGGGCATTTCTCACTCCCTTTTGCTGCCCACAATTTTCTTTCTTCTGCATCTTCAACATGTCATAAAAGTCTAGGTGGAGTCAAGTCAACAGCATTTACAATGGTTGGTTGAGAACATGGTGTCCTCAGAGTGGCTGCCCACCACAAATAGAACACTGCATCCCCAGTTCTGCCAAACATGTTTGATGGATATGTAGGGGAGAAAACATAAGTTAATTTTCTTACCTTTTTTAGGTTTTTAGTTGAGACACTCTCCTGCACACAAAAGTCAGATTAACAAAAGAACAACAAACGAAAGTTTATTAACACATGCTGTACCCATTGCACAGGAGAGCCTTAGTTCAAAAGTATTTCTCTGTCAAGGCCATGGCTTAGAAGCCTTGCTGAAATAGGATCGTAGCAAGGAGCCATAATACATAGTGACAGGACAAAAGAGAAAGGAGTTCTAGTCTTTTAAAAGGCAGGGAAATGTAGGAAGATAGTAAAATCTGTTCCTGGATTTGTCCGGGGTTTGCTGGTGTCTTCTCTGGGCCAATAAGCAAGTGCTCCAGGAAGGAAGGATGTACGCCCCCCAGTCAGGCACGAGGAGGCTGAGGTTCTTTACCCTAACAATCCTCAATATTTGGGGAAGAAATGCCTTGTTTTTCTTCAGTCCCCCTGTGAAACTTTACTTTGAGAAAGTTTTACATACCAAAATCTACTTTGGTAGCTGTAGAGAGATTTAGATTACAGGTTTTGACATGCAAGATTGGTAAAAGGAGAGAAAACCAGAACCAGAAGGAACACATTTGAGAACATCGTCTCATATCTTTTTGAAACAGTCTTATAGTCCTGAGAATAGTTCAGTTAAACAGATGTGTCTGGTTTCAGGAGGTCATGTTGTAAGTGGCTTTTTATCTAAGGTAGCTCTCTACAGGGTAGAGGCAAACAGGTATTTAGTAAAAGACCTTTTTATGGAAGCAAAAGAAAAAACGTAATGTTAGGAGCAGTCTATAGACTCTGAGTCTGGAGAGCAGTCAGCTGAGAAGATTTCTAGGTTTACGCTCAAAGTATTTCCCATTGGAGTGAAATAAAACAGTGATAACCTGACAGATTTTTCTGGATTGTAGTTTGCAATATATATATAGATGCATGTATGTATGTATATACAAAGAAAGTCCTAGTGAAGTTTTGTTCATAGATAAATCGTGTGATTTCTCTGGAGTCTTTGGTTTTCAGGACTTCAGGAAAAGCACAGTGCAAATTTTTAGTGATTTCAAGTCAGAAAAGTGGGAGAAATTTTGGAAACATTAGGTTAGAGAGTTACAGCCAGATACTGGAGAAAACTAAAAATTTATGATTCAGTCTAGATGATCAAAAAACTCAAAAACAGTGAGCAGGGGTAGTATTTAATAACCAGTGTACTATACTTTTATCTGAAATAAATTTTCCTCTTTGTAATTACTCCTAGTTTTATTAACAATATGTTAGAGTAATTTAAGTTTTACTAAAGATATATTAAACTAATTTAAGTACAAAACAAGTTTTTAGCTTTATTATATTTGGCCTATTTGCATAAAGTATAGCAAGATGAGTAATTGGCCATATGGGCTCTTCTATTTTTTTAACCTGATTTGTTAGAATTTTTTTTTTTTTTTTTCCAAACCCGATTTGTTGGAATTCATCATAAGGATCCTCAGATTAGAGCTTTAGAAGCCTTTCTAGGCTAGGAAGCCAAGCTATGGACTAGCCATCATATTTTACTTGTAGTATCTGGGTAAATTCTTCTTTTCTTGAGGCCCCCCAAATATTCCAAGGTTCTTGAGGCTGTCAGAAGAGTGACATATTTTACTTACCAAAAGGCTACAAAGCTTGTAAGGGAACCATGTAGACAAGGTATCAAGACAGTTCTTGCAAGGCTTTCATGGGGCCTTAAAGTTAACCTTAGTTGCTTAAAGCAATCTGGTAATATCTGTAAATATGATAATCTCAGTCAAAGCCTCAGTAATATAACCTGTGTTCCAGGTTATATTACTCCATATTATTCCATATATGTAAAAAGCTACATTGTCATAAAATAAGAATACTCACAAATAATTTTCAAATTCTGGACCGATCAGGTACACAGAAAGGTAAATGTTTCAATTTTGCTTACAAAAGAATATTCACCCAAGTGCTGGAGCTATAAATAGCTTAAAAGAAGGGGGGAAAGTGGTTTTTGACTCTGAAAAACAAAACATAAAAATAATCAGCAATGATTCAAGCAAAAAAAAGTCATAAAAATATCATTTCAGGCTTTCATCAGTTCAGTCCTATGTAATTAACTCTTGCTTTGCTTGATGTTGAATTAGTAATTTTTATGAACCCATCAAGTTTCTTTCTTTGTTAGAGTTCTGAAAGTTTTTGCATAGTCCACTGGTAAGTTCTTTAATAAACAGAAACCTGTATTTAAGAGTACTTGTCATAGCCCTTTTTCATGAACTTCTTTAAAGAAGAAGTAAATTTTGGACAGCAGCAAATTGTAAACTACTTTTTGAAAAGAATGAAAGTAAAACAGTAATTGCCTAGATAACAAAAGACAGAATGGCCGTATCTACAGATGCAATTGACAGGAAATTTTATTTTTAAGGCGAAAACAGTTTAACAATTGGAATTATGACTGATAACATATACCAAGACATACCAGATTTTTTTAGAAATCTTCTATGATTCTGAACACATATTTATGATTCTGAACACATTTATACATATATAACTTAAAGAAGGTTAAACATTATTTTTTTTCCTTGACAATGTCTTCCATATAATTTAATATACTAAATGAAATGAGCCTAATATGTCTCTTTTGGACTTCTAAGAGTTTTTTTGTTTTTTTTTTTTATGTCTAAAAGTTAGTTTGAAATCAAAAAGACTTTATTTAAAATTTGAAATTTTATTTTGGGAAGCCTGTCACACATGTCAAAGATTTAAAACACTTGATCAAAATAGGATCACAGGTTATTGTGAAATAATAGCCATTTAGCCAAAGTGATAATTAAAAGATTTGATACAAACAAAACCTTTCGTTACTCTTTAATAGAGAAGAGACTCAGTTTTGCAAATAAAAGACCTGATAAAAACAGCATGAGTCAAACTCTTCCTAATTTTTTTTACAGTTTACTCAAAAGGTGAACCAGTCTTCTACCATCTCTTATAAGACATTGTGAAAATCATGTTTTAAAGAGAAACCTAATTTTACCTTTGTATTGGTATATTATTAATATTAAACCTAATTTTAATAAAACCTTATGAGCAAACGTATCTAATCTTGATTCACTTTGATCACACAAGAGAAGTTTTCTATGAACCTTTTTATGAGCTCTTATAAAAATTTGCTTCTCATTTTCTTTTCTCTTTAACCTTTTATATCTATTTAGTTCATCTATCTCATTTTATCCTTCTTTAATTTATTTTGAACAAAACAACCTTCAAAAAAATCTGTAAAACTAGAAACATTCATTCTTTTTTAACAAAAACATTCTTGTATTTTATAAACTGCTTGATAAAGTATATCTTACTTTCTCTGTACAGTCCATATACATAATTGTTTTTCTCTTTATCTCCAATTTTAGCCATATATTAGTCAGAATTTTAACTCTTTGTAACTTTAATTTATAGTGAAAACCTAAGAGATAAGCAATTTTTAACTGTCAGTCCAGTACTAACAATTTATGAGTATATGATTTATAATTTTTAGAAATAGGCTTTTTAATGGAACAGTTTTTCAGTGTGGAATAGGACATATTTACTAGCAGATCTAAATATCTTTTGTTTCTCTGAAATAAAAAGCCAAAATTATATAAGCTTTAACTCATATTTAGTAATTAATGTCTTAGCATTATGTCTTATTTAGAAATGATGTAGATAGTCAATGATGATTTATCATTTAATTTAGCTTAGCAAAATTTCAAGGGTATTGTGTAAATGAAAATAAAAATCTCAGCACCACCTTCCAACTCCTTATGCAAAAAAGGTCAAGCTTAGCTTGGAGGCTTAGTCACATAACACCCCTTTCCAAATGAATAGCTGTTACTGACATGCATCAGATCCCTATAGAAAGGTAAATGGCTTCAGCCACCTATAAGAACTGGCCCCACAGATCACTCATAAGGAAATTCCTCTCTGGTCTCCCATTAGCAAGGACATACAAATTGTATTATAACTTTGGGTCTGTAGCCTAAGTCTAGCTCCTAAAACTCATCTGTTAGATTCCACACTAATAATATTGATTAAACGTTTATCTTTGCAGGTGCAGAACAGAGACAAGACAAGATCAAACAGCCTTCCACTGGGTGGTGCCTGTGGCTCAAAGAGATAGGGTGCCAGTCCCATATGCTAGAGGTGGTGGGTTCAAACCCAGCCTCGGCCAAAAACCACAAAAAAAAAAAAAAAAAAAGCCTTCCACCTACCCAGGGACATGTTGGTTTTCAAAGTCATTCTCAACAAGGTTCAATGATACCTAACTATACTCAGTATGTAATTTTTTTTTCAAATTCCTCTAATGTTTGCATCCAGGACAAAATTAACTACAGTTTCTGGGCAATCCTATGTTCTTCTTAAAATGTATTTGATGTGAACTACCACCATGACTGGGATGTAGGAAAATTAGAGTTAAGATTTCCCAACTGATTATGTTTTATGACCTTAATCAAGTCAACTACTTTCTTTATAAGAATACTCACCCTTTCTCACAAGAGTATTAAAAGGATTATATGAAGTAACAAAGGGTTAAAATCCATTGAGAGAAAAAAAAGCAATGCTTCCTTCATTCCCCTTTTCTATTCTAACATTAGCTTTATCTTAATGTAAAATGTATTAATATATTTCCTAGGCCTCACAAAAGCTACCATGCAGACAACACATAAACATATGTATAGACACATGTAGATACAACATGTACACATGAAGGCACCTAAAAGCCAAAGGGATTAAGGAGTTCAATGTAAAAGAGAATAGGGCTTTAGACCTGAGAGGAACCTGTCTACCCACAACACTTGGGGTTCCATAAGACAGAAGCTGCTCCCCAAAAGAGGAGTCTGTGATGTCTTTTCTATTTTCTTCAAGGGGCTCCAGGACTGTTAGAAATCTGCTTTAGGTGGAGTTGAGGTTGGCAAGAGGAAGATGGAAAAGACAGAAGTAAATGGAAGACTAAGTCTTAGTGGCAAAATCATGCCAACAAGAGGAGAAACAGAGAGAACACAAAGAGTTAGCAGGGGCTTATGAAAAAAGAAATTTAGTTGATTGAGAAGCATTTATAGAGAGACAGAGCAGAGGTCTTTAAATGTGTATGTGTACCAACCAGGTATATATAGCCTAAAACTAGCTTTTAATTAAATCAACTTTTGACCATAGAACTCTAAAAATCTTTTTATCTGGTTTTGACTAGATAAATAGCAAGGATTTCTGTTTCTTAGCTTTTCCCTTCTGAAATTTATATCAAGAAGGAGTCTTGAAGATGGGGTATTTGTTTGTTAGAGGTCTGGCATATCACTATTTAAAGCTCTTTGTTTTTGAAATGTTTTTATACACTGCTTTTTTTCCTGAGTATATGGCTTTATTTAGCTTAAGAGAGAAGCCTAAACAAACAAAAAGTCCTTATCATACTCTACATGTACGCCAAAATTAAAATCAAAGGTATACTTTGATTATTCAAAACAAATAATTCTTATAAATGTTTCTCTCCTGAGCTCAAGGTATTCACTGAGGAAAGGAATTTTAACTTTGTTTTAAATTCACTCTCATCTGAAATGCTGCTTAGCTAATTCCCTAGACGTTACCATTTCAAAGACATGGTAAGATTTGCCTCTCTAAGTGATTTAGAAAGCTTTCTCAAAAAAAAAAAAAACTTTTAGATACAAAAGCCCAAATTTCCAAAGGTATACCTTTGGAACTCAAAACCAGTAGGCCTTATAAAGAAAGAATATTATCCCCAAAGAAGGTGTAAAAATACAGTCCCCATAAGATCTGAAATTTTTTCTAAGAAAGTCTTTCATTATTTGCAATGCAAGGAAGGTTTAGATAAGACAAATTGTCAAGAACTGGCACATTCAGACAGACAGACCTTTCAGACCACCAATGAACTCCCACTTGGCTTCCTGACAAATGCCTACCAGCCTACCACCTCAGGCTAACAAAGACCAGAGAATAAATTTCCTGGTTCCAAAGCCGAGCTTTTCAAGAAACAAAACAGGAAAAAAGGAGACTCTTCTTATAAGTCATCCTCCTTATGACAAATCATACAAAGAGACCCAGGCAAAGAAAACAAAGGCTATCCTTGGAAATTTAAAGATCCCTAACTACAGAGATACTTAAAATGAGTCTACAAGAGTCACAAGTTTAGAGAACTAATTGAATGGGTTTTTAAAAATTTATTGATACATGTAAATATTTTTCTCCTGCAAATCTGAACCTAGAAAGGAAGGAACAAGAAATTTTTTTTTACCTTTTTCTCTTGACCTGGTTCCATAGATGCACGGAAGTCTATGAGAAGCTACTTTGGTAAGAAACTTTACCTTTTTCTGCCAGATTCTTCCAGTTCTCTTAGGATTCCAACCACAAGGCCTGGAGCAAGTGAAGTGTCTCTGTTGATACCGTCCTATTTTTCCTTCTGACTCCCTCTCTCCAA
This sequence comes from Loris lydekkerianus, assembly GCA_963574355.1. Classification (NCBI taxonomy): domain Eukaryota; kingdom Metazoa; phylum Chordata; class Mammalia; order Primates; family Lorisidae; genus Loris; species Loris lydekkerianus. The sequence goes on along the minus strand of CAUYPK010036747.1, from coordinate 6,972 downwards.
TCTTACCCATCTCCTATCCACACTCCACCCAACTAGCAGAGAGAACTTTCTGACACACAAATCTGCCCATGTCACCCTATGCTCCCTAGCTCCCTGTCATCTGCAGGGGGGACCCAAACTCCTCAGATGTCATTCAAAGCCCTCTCTCCTTCCATACTCATTCTGTACCCATCTCTCACACACCCTAAGATCCAGCACCTATCCCAGCCTGCCCTTTGTTTTGTCACATCTATAAGACCCTGGAGCAGTTGCAAGGTTAAGGAAAGCGAGATGCTGGCAGTGACTCAAGACTAGAGGGAGAGGGATTAAGCATCTGGTGCCCTGCTCACAGAACAGCAGTCTCAGCATTTTGGGAGTCACACACCTTTTTAAGTATCTTTGGGAAAACAGTCCCCCTTCCTAGAAAAATGCATGCAACATACATGAACACAAATTTTATATACAATGTCAGGGAAGTTACAAGACCTCTCCCTTGTAGCTCTTCCATAAATCCAGATTTTAAAAGTCCTGTTCTAGAAGAAAAGCAAGAACTATAGAAGGTGGGCTAGCCACGCCTTGCAGTGTGGAGCATGGATCTGACACTGAGTTGGTGTCCATAAGGGTTTATAGAACTGAGCTGAATTCAACAGCGGGCAGGAGCTGCATCACAGAGAGGATCCAGGCTCATCGCCTGTAGCTCATTGGGTAGGGCACAGGCCACATTCACCAAGGCTGGCGGGTTCAAGCCCGGCTGGGCCTGCTAAACAACAATGACAACTGCAACCAAAAAATAGCTGGGTGTTGTGGTGGGTGCCTGTAGTCCCAGCTATTCAGGAGGCTGAGGCAAGAGAATTGCTTGAGCCCAAGAGTTTACGGTTGCTGTGAGCTGTGACCCCACGGCACTCTACCGAGGGCGATGTAATAAGACTCTGTCTCAAAAAAAAAAAAAAAAAATCCAGAGGATCCAGGACCTAAAGATACAAGAGGTTGAGTAAAACTTCTGGCAGCTGTAGATCATGATGTTATGATCCAGCGATGGGCTTGCAGATAAAGGAAAACAAGGGTGTTAAGCCCGGGCACGGTGGCTCACGCCTGTAATCCTAGGGCTTTGGGAGGCTGAGGTGGATGGATTGCCTGAGCTCACAGGTTCGAGACCAGCCTGAACCAGAGTGAGACCTCATCTCTAAAAATAGCCAGACATTGAGGCAGGAGCCTGTAGTTCCAGGTACTCGGGAGATAAAGGCAAGAGAATTGCTTGAGCCCAGGAGTTCAATGTTACTGTGAGCTGTGACGCCATGGCAGTCTACCAAGGGCAACAAAGTGAGAGTCTGTCTCAAAAAAAAAAAAAAAAAAGAAAAGAAAAGAAAGAAAAAGAAAACAGGTGTATTCAAAGCAGCCCCTGGGAAAAGGTTACCGTGTCCAGGTTCCAACTCGGCTCTGCTCCTTTGGAGCTGGCGCCACAGTGGTGAGCAGGCCTGACCTCACCCTTGCACACTAATGGACATTATAAACTTGACTGCCTGTCAGCTCCCAACCTCCACAAGCCTTTTCTTCCCCATCTCAGTTGATGAAAACATCAGCCAACCAAACACCAAGGAATCAACCTTCCTTCCTCTTTCCCTCATCTGCCACATGCAATCCATAAATAAAGCCTGTCATTTTTAACCTCCAAAAATGCACCAAATCTGTCTTTTCTCCTTCTTCACTGTTGCCACACTGAAGCCACCTTTATCTCTGGTATGCGTGACTGTGAAAGCCCCAATGAGGCATCCTACATCCACTCGTGCCCCATATGGTCCATTCTGTACACAGCAGCCAGAGTACTAACCTTTTATAAAATGTAAGTGAGATTGTATCATTCCATCACTTAAGACTTTCCACCACTTCCTTGAAATTAGAATAAAATCCCTGCAAGGCCTCCATGATATGGTGCTTGTCTTTCCCTCTGGCCTCACCTTGTCTACACTTCTTCTTCACTACGCTCCTGGCATGATGGTCTTCATCCTGGCTGGCGCTCAGTAGGCCAACCGTGCCCAGGGCCTTGGCACTTACCATCCTGGCTGCTCCCCAGATATTTGCATGCTGGACTCTTGCCCATCACCCATCCTCAGTTCACGTGACTCCTCAGAAAACTCTTCCCAGACCACATCACTACCAATTCCATTGTCCTGTCTTTTTCCTTCATAGTACTTACCTCAGGCTGAAATATTTTATTTATCTGTTCATGTTTATTGACTGACTTCCAACTAGAATATGAGCTCCATGTGAATAAGGACTCTATTTCCTTTTAGCCCTGGAGCTCAGAATAAATGAGCTAAAGAAGGATAAGGAAGGGTGGCTGGGGGGGGGGGGACCAGGAAATGACTCAGGGCCCCAGGGATGTGGTTTGGGGTCAGGGCTAGATGAAGGAGAGCCAGAAGGAACTCTGGAACCCCTCCTTGACTCCCCTTGATGGGGCCCCACTGCATATGGGCATGACTTGCTGCAGAAGGACCCCACCGGAAGCATGAGTGAAGCGTGAGTGAGTGTAAGGCATCCTGGCAGCCCTTCCCCTAAGGTACTACAGCTGCTGAACTGTCCACCTCTGCATATATTGCTGCCAGGGTGAGTCCTGTGTGGTAATCCCATGTGCCAGGCTATGGTGCCCAGTTGTTTGGTCAAACACCAGTCTTGATGGTGTTACTGTGAAGGTATTTTAAAAAATGTGTTTAAATTAAAATCAATAGACTTTGAGGAAAGCAAATTACTCTCCATAATGTGGTAACCTCATCTAATCAGTTGAAGGCCTTAAGAGCAAGATTACAAGGAGATTTCTTGAAACAAAGAATTCAACCTCAAGACTGAACTTTAGAAACTGCCTAAGTTTCCAGCCTGCCAGCTTGCCCTACAAATTTCAGACTTACCAGCTTCCACAATTGCACAAGCCAATTCCCTGAAATAAATCCCCCCTTCATGCACATGCACACATACACATATATACCCAATAGGATATAAAGGTGGAGAGAGAGAGAGAGAGATGTCCTATGGGTTCTGTTTCTCTGAAGAATGCTGACTAATGCTGACTTCTTCACTGAAAGGAACATAGCCTGAACTTCCTTCCAGGGGAAATCAAATAAATGTGAGATAATTGTGGAAGTTCCAGTAATTCTGTGGTCCTCTTTTCAAACAAGGCCCCAGGGCCCCAGGCATCACCCTGCTATCCTGTCCTGCTCCTTATAATCCTTCCAGGAATAGCTTGGCCTATGGCCCAACCCCCAGGAGGTCCCCGGCACTGGTGAGATAATATGATCAAAAAATAGATTTAATTTATAAAAAATGTTGATAAATGTGACAAACATTCACTCTGCAGATTACATATCAATACTGAAGAGTCATTGAAACCTCTACTCTCAAAAGATTTAGTCATTCACTCGCTCACTCAACAAGTATTTGCTGAATGCCTGCATGTGCTGGACATTCTTCTGGGCATTCGGAACACAGCCGCATGCCAGACAGTGACATCCAAGTGGGGAGAGACAGCCAGGAACAGAGAGACATGCAATATGTTACGTGGTGATAAAGAGCTATGGAGAAAAGTTAAGCAGGGCAAGAGGTATGGGGGGAGTGGATGACGGTGTCTGATTTATGTGGGATGTGCACAGAAAGCTTTCTTGTTAAGGGAGGCTTTCAAAAGAAGCCTGAAGGAGGTGAGGGAGTGAGGCAGGCCGCTCTGTGAAAGAACATCCCAACCCAGGGAAGGCAAGTGCAAAGACCCCAAGGCAGGGCGGGGGGCACGTTTGAGGAATAGCAAGGAGCCCAGCTAGCGTAGAGCACACGAGGGAGAGTGCAGGGGAAGGGGTCAGAAGACAAGTCGTGTAGTCCACGAGAAGAACTTGGGATTTGATTCGGAGAAACATGGGGAGCCACTGGAGTTTTTGTCCAGGAAGGGTGCACTATTCTGCAAAACTCATAAAAACTGGAGAAAAAAGAAAGAGGAAAAGGTGATTTTACTGTTCACCACTTCTGTGCCAGCCACCACTGGACTGCGCACTCCAGAGAGGCCTCCATAACTGAATTTCCAGCAGCTGTTCCTTAGCACCCCCTCCCCCGGGTCCTGATTACATGGCCTCATCCCAGAGGGGCCTGCTCAACCTCAGGGAGAAGCAGCTGGGAATGGGAGCAGGGCAGGGGAGGAAGAACCCCTGGGAGCCACACTGACAACCCTCTCCAGGAATCCATGCCTGTCCTCTCAACACTGCTTTTTCTTTATCATCTTAACTATCACGTCAGTTGACCACCTTGAAAATTGCCCTTCAGCAAAATGGCCCATGGAGACTGCCACTCCCTACCCTGTCCCTCCTCACTGATGCTGAGGACCACATCCTTGGGACTCCAAGAAGTATCTTCTGAGTCAGTGCACTTAGAAGCTCCTCTGCCCTTTCCTCACTAACTTTCTGTTCCACCATCAGCATGCTACAGCAATTGCCAACACTGTCGCCCTCTGCCCCAAACAGAACTTCTTTCATTTGGGGAGGGAAAGTGAGGAAATGAATATGTGAAAAAGAACAAGCAGAGAAAGAGAAAACAAGGAAACAAGGGGGCAAACCAGAAGAAACAGCTAAGGCACTTTGTCCCTGAAGAAGTAACTCAGGGGCCAGGCGTAGTCACTCATGCCTGTAATCCCAGTGCTCTGGGTGGTCAAAGCATGTGGGTCACTTGAGCTCTGGAGTTCAAGACCAGCCTGAGTAAAAGTAAGACCTTGTCTCCAAAAAATAGTGGGGCGTTGTGGTAGCCACCTGAAGTCCCAGGTACTTGGGAGACTGAGGCAGGAGGATTGCTTGACCCCAATAGTTCAAGGTTGATGTTAGCTATGACACCACAGCACTCTACTGAGAGTGATAGAATGAGACTCTGTCTCAAAAAGAAAAAGAAGTAACTCAGGAATCTCTAGGTCCAATTAGCAGGGACAAGGACCTAATCAGAAGGGACTCAGCTTCCCCAAATGTGTCCTCTAAAGCCAAGAATGGTGGCAGCAGGAAGCTCCATTGGTGTTTTTCATTTTGCTTTTTTGACATGCAAAGAGGCAGAGAGAGTAATGGAAAAACTGCCCCTATCAAAAGCCTGCTCTTACTGCAAGAGGAACTCTACCTAACGAAATCAAATATTTTGATATGGTAGTTTGTACTCTCACATTAACCTGAAATAAATTTACTTAAAAAAAAAAAAAAAAAAATGGGCGGCACTCGTAGCTTAGTGGGTTAGGGCACCGGCCACGTATACCCAGACTGGTGGGTTCTAACCTAGCCTGGGCCAGCTAAACAACAATGACAAGTACAACAAAAAAAATAGCCAGGCATTCTGGCAGGCACCTGTAATCCCAGCTACTTGGGAGGCTGAGTCAAGAGAATCACTTAAGCCCAAGAGCTTGAGGTTGCTGTAAGCTGTGATGCCACAGCACTCTACCAAGGGTGACATAGTGAAACTCTGTCTCAAAAAAAAAAAAAAAAAAAAGATCGAGAACAAGATGGCGGCCAAGTAACAGCTTCCCTGCAACTGGGCACTGTGAGTCTGGGAAGATAAGATTCCAAGCATCTCTGGCTGGTGGGATCTACCTATTATCATCCCTTTGAGGATACAGGGAGTCAGCAAGAGACTTCTGGACCCCAAGAGGAGGACAAAAACAGTAGAAAACTGGCAAGTGGTTGCATGCGTTCGATCGGTCTATGAAACAAGGAGTTGGTTTTTTGAAAAAATAAATAAAATAGATAAACCATTGGCCAGACTAACTAGAAATAGAAAAGTAAAATCTCTACTAACCTCAATCAGAAATGATAAAGGGGAAATAACAACTGATTCCACAGAGATACAAGAGATTATCTTTTAATACTACCAGAAACTCTATGCCCAGAAATTTGACAATGTGAAGGAAATGGACCAATATTTGGAATCACATCCTCTCCCTAGACTTAGCCAGGAAGAAATAGAGCTCCTGAACAAACCAATTTCAAGCACTGAGATTAAAGAAACAATAAAAAAGCTTCCAACAGGCTCAGTGCCTGTGGCTCAAGCGGCTAAGGCGCCAGCCACACACACCTGAGCTGGCGGGTTCAAATTCAGCCCCAGACCGCCAAACAACAATGACAGCTGCAACCAAAAAAAAAAAAGAAAAGAAAAAATAGCCGGGCATTGTGGCAGGCACCTGTAGTCCCAGCTACTTGGGAGGCAGAGACAGGAGACTCGCTTGAGACCAGGAGTTTGAGGTTGCTGTGAGCTATGATGTCACAGCACTCTATCCAGGGCAACAGCTTGAGGCTCTGTCTCAAAAAGAAAAAGCTTCCAACAAAAAAATACCCTGGTCCAGATGGCTTCACACCAGAATTCTATCAAACCTTCAAGGAAGAGCTTATTCCTGTACTGCAGAAATTATTCCAAAAAATTGAGGAAGAAGGAATCTTCCCCAACACGTTCTATGAAGCAAACATCACCCTGATACCAAAACCAGGAAAAGACCCAACTAAAAAGGAGAATTTCAGACCAATTTCACTCATGAATATAGATGCAAAAATTCTCAACAAAATTCTAGCCAAAAGATTACAGCTTATCATCAAAAAAGTCATATATCATGATCAAGTAGGTTTCATCCCAGGGATACAAGGTTGTCTTAACATATGCAAATCTATAAATGTTATCCACCATATTAACAGAAGCAAAAATAACAACCATATGATCCTCTCAATAGATGCAGAAAAACCATTCGATAAAATTCAGCATCCTTTTCTAATTAGAACACTAAAGAGTATAGGCATAGGTGGCACAGTTGTAAAACTGATTGAAGCTATCTATGACAAACTCACAGCTAATATTTTACTGAATGGAGTAAAACTGAAAGCTTTTCCTCTTAGAACTGGAACTAGACAAGGTTGTCCTCTGCCACCTTTACTATTCAACATAATGCTGGAAGTTCTAGCCAATACAAGTAGGCAAGACAAGGAAATAAAGGGAATCCAAATGGGA